>PVKZ01003876.1:0-109277 GCA_004027375.1 Macroglossus sobrinus | reverse complement strand
GCATCCCTTCCCGTGATGCGTCGCTCCTCGCTCAGCATCCCTTCCCGTGATGCGTCGCTCCTCGCTCAGCATCCCTTCCCGTGATGCGTCGCTCCTCGCTCAGCATCCCTTCCCGTGATGCGTCGCTCCTCGCTCAGCATCCCTTCCCGTGATGCGTCGCTCCTCGCTCAGCATCCCTTCCCGTGATGCGTCGCTCCTCTCTCAGCATCCCTTCCCGTGATGCGTCGCTCCTCTCTCAGCATCCCTTCTCTTGATGCGTCGCTCCTCGCTCAGCATCCCTTCCCGTGATGCGTCACTCCTCGCTCAGCATCTTTTCCCATGATGCATCGCTCTCTCTCAGCATCCCTTCACGTGATGCATCGCTCTCTCTCAGCATCCCTTCCCGTGATGCATCGCTCCTCTCTCAGCATTCCTTCCCGTGATGCATTGCTCCTCGCTCAGCATCTTTTCCCATGATGCATCGCTCCTCTCTCAGCATCCCTTCACGTGATGCATCGCTCCTTTCTCAGCATCCCTTCTCTTGATGCGTCGCTCCTCGCTCAGCATCCCTTCCCATGATGCATCGCTCAGCGACATTCCTGAATGTGTTATGTGTTCTCCCTCCCTTGCCAGGTCACAAGATCATTTGCATTCTTCTTTGCTTCTTCAACACAGACCACTGGGCCTCGAACATTCTAGTAGGTAAAAAAATCTTGATTCATTGATTCACACGTGTTGCTAAATTGCTCTGTACCATTTAATGGGGAGAAAACAACATTGTGGCATCTCATATTAAGTAATGAGCTGTTGGATTTACAGAGTTAGCATTTTCCATGTAAAATGTTTCCAAACACACCTGAGAGTACACAATATATAGTAATTTCTAAATACATTGAAGCATAAGGATAGCCACACGCATCCCACCTCAAAGAAACTGAACTGTTCTCATCTAATATATAATATCCTTTAAGCCTCAAAATAGCCCTGGGAGGTGGGTGTTGCCGTTCCAGTCTTACAAAAAGAGGAAAGTGAAGAAAATGAATTCCATAGTTGGATGTGCAAACTCAGTCATTTGAGAATAACTTGCAATATGTTCCTCGGTCCTATTATTGATCTGCCGTCTTGCACTCTGGTATGGTATTTCTAGCAAAATGAAGTCACGATGTTGCCCTTAAGGAATGATTTCAGAGCACATGTTTACATGGGAATTGGGAAAAAGACACCGCGGACCATTGGAATGAGAGGAAGTGCAGTCCATATGTATGTAAATTGATACATGCCACTGTCATCATAGTTATAGTATCGATGCAGAAATAAATATGACATTTGAAGGCACTTGGAAGTTTACAACATTGCCCCTTAGCCACACCTGTAACTTCCAGAAAATGACTCAATTAGATCGAATGGCCATTTGTATGAAGGTACCTATTTCTTTACTTAATATTAGAAATTAATAAATGTAACTATAGTATTCAAAAGGATAGAAATGTTTTGTAAACTATATTACCAAATGTAATAGATTGGAAACGTGAAAACAAATATAGAATCTCTGCATAAACATTCAAAGATTTATTGGAAAATGATTGATGAAAGTATCTATGACACATTTATATCTTTCCTCTGTTTGCTGGTATGTGACTACACCTTATGTTTGTGTACACACATACACCCCTTCACACATACAACCATGCACAGGTGTTTCTGCTAGAAAACCATGGATGATTCTTGAAATATTTCACATTCTGAAAAACCTCATGCTAAAGTTAGCATGGGGACAATAGGCCACTCAGAACCTTTGCAGCCCTGAAACCCCACTCCCCCGAACCCCAGGAATTGGTACCTGCAGAGATGATGTGCCAGTTCATGGCAGCCGGAGGTTTACGGCAGACACTTTAAAAATGCACAGAAACATTGTTATGATTCTTTGTACATTTGTATATGTTTAAGTTTTCTAGAATAAGATCTCCTCGAACGCTTAATTTTTAAGTAAAAAGTGCACAAGAACGGTAGAATGGGAGTGCCGAGCCACAGGTGCTGAGAACACAGGCGGAAGCAGAGCTCTGAGCAAAGGCTGACATTAAGGGGACGCCAGTGGAAGTGTGACCTCCTGTGACCGCAAATCCTTCCTGGGTGGAAGCAGCCTCTCTGAGGAAGGAGACAAGCTAGGTGGCCTTGGGTTTGATGACAAGTTTTTAGATACAACCTGGAAAGCTTGATCCATAAGGGAAGAATTGATTCACTGGACTTCATTAAAATGACAAATCTCTGCTCTGAGCGAAACAATGGAAAGATAAGCCACAGACTGAGAGAACCTATTTGTGAAAGGACGGTTGTCCAAAACAGACAAAGAACTCTTAGCACTTAATAATAAAAAAACACGAAACTTGCTTAAAAACTGGGTTCACATTTACTCATCACGATGACATTCACCCCCACAGTGATCCACATTCACCTTTAAGACAGCTGGGTTACACTAAGTTCTGACTTTCGTATATTTGTAATGTTACCTGAGGTGTTTTCTGGGTGTGTGATCGTCACATCTATGTTGAATCATGCTTTCTGAACTTCACTAGATTGCTTCCCTCGTACAGGCTTAGCTAATGTGTCTTTTCTATATCACATTTCTTCTTAGAATGCCCAAAGGACGATTTGATGTTACTTTTGCCACACAGCCAAAAAGTCATACTTTCAAGAAAGTCTGTGGGTTTGTCCATGAAGGGGACAGGCAGCACCTTCAGCATTATTATATGGACAGCGTGAATTCTCAGTCAGGACACAATTGGCATTTAGATTAGACAGTTCTTTGCTATGGGTCTGTCCTGTGCATTTTAATATGTTTAGCAGCATCCCTGGGCTCTGTCCTCCCATTACCAGGAGTTTGAGACAAGCCAAGTAAAGTCAACTGATACTTAGATATTTAAAGGGATCAGGAAATTCCCAGGATACAGTAAAAAGTTGTTGCTTTTTAAACCTGACAAACCATCTCGAAATGCATTCAAATCGATAAAGCATAACTAGATATTTTTTAACATAAAGGTAAAGTCTCGGTCAAAATGAATATCATTGTTGTGTTAAAAAAATACACAGGAAAGTGGAAAGATATCCTTCTTCTAAGTACTAAGGTTTGCCTCTCAATCTATATTTAGTTCTAAAGTATAATCTCAACAAATGTTTGAAATTCTGAATCTGAGGATTCCAACCAAGAGAACTCTTCTCTGAATGCTGACTTTTTCAAAAACCAGGAAAATATATAAAATGAGAATAGTTAGAGTCCTCCAACTTAAAATAATACGATAAGAACTTCGTTAACGTTTTTCATCACAGAAGGGAAAACAAAGTGGAATAAAGAAAAGCTATATAGACATTCATTTCGTGATACTTGTGTTATAACAGGAAGTCTGTGAATTTCTATAGGTTCACTCTGAGAAATCTGTCTTCTAGAAATAATCATGTTTGTTGGAGTACAGGAATCATTAAACATCTTTCCTTAGGTACAATTTAGACTAAAGGCTAAAATGATCAAAATTTTGCCCACAGCATAAAATATTCTGCACAAGGAAAAAACATGCCATGTTCTTTCAAAAAATGGGTTTCTGTAGTTGGTTAGGAAAAAAAATCCATCGGTTTTAAGTTTTGAGCGGAATTTTAAGAACACGAACAATCATTGACATTCTCCGTAAAAAGAAATGCTACCGCGGGCAGCTTTTTGTTCGAAACAGCTGAAACGGTTTCATGGAACACTGCTGTTTTTCAAGGTCTGTAGGCAGCTTTGCAGGAACTGCGGGAGATTCTGACTTCCCTCCTAGGTGGGATGCAAAACGGAAAGCAACAAAAGAACAGGATAAACAAACAAAACCTCATAGACACAGAGGACAGTTTAGTGCTTCCCAGAGGGAGAGGGGGGAGGGGCAAGGTAGATACAGGTAAAGGAGGTCAGATATGCACGGGGATGGAAGGAGATTCGATTTTGGGTGGTGAACACAGAAGGCAATATACAGATGATATATTATAGAATTGTACCCTTAAAACCTATGTCATGTTATTAACCAATATCACCCCAATAAATCCAATAAAAACAATTCTGTTTATGTATCCATCAGGAAGGGAAACATTTTAAGATGTGCTAACATTTAGTATTAGGGTGTCAACAGGCATTTCTACATTGTTGATCTGTGCAAAATTAATAATAATACCTCATTATAAAGAATCGGCTTGTGCAATAGGCAGTTGAGAAGCCCCATAACCTGCCACCTACAGATGGGAGACTCGTGGCGCAGGTCACGCTGAGTCTGAAGGTCTGAGAACCCTGGACACACGCGATGCAGATTCCACCCCAGGTCTGAAGATTCAAATGCTAATTTTGCCCAGAAGCACCTCACAGACACGCCCGGAAATAAATATCTGAGCACCCCGTGATCCGGTCAGGTTGACACACACACGACCGACTGTTACGTACCCCTAACTTTTAACTCAAAGAGTTTCCCTTGTCCTACAATGAGTGACATACATAGATGTTCACTGCAATTCTGTTTTTAATCATGAACATTGGAAAAGAATTCAAATTGACTTCAATGGGACATTGTCTGAATACACAAGTTAGTTCTTGTCCTGGCAGGCTCTGCAGCTTTTAAAATGAACGAGGTAGATTTTATATGTACTGAAATGAGGATGGGAGCACGGCATAGGGAACCAGTCAGCATTGGTGTAAGGGCTGGGTGGAGAGCCAGAGGAGAGAAAGAGCAATCAGGGGACCGTTTTATAAACTATATAAATGTCTAATCGATATGCTGTATACGTGAAACTAATAATCAGATTTATAAAAAATACGTGTCATGACATATTACAATAAAAAAAAGCAGAAGTAAAGTGATGTGTACAATTCTATCTTACACGTAATGACACATAATAGAATCCTATACACGACTACCTGTAATTAAATACTTGGGCAAAATGGATAGCTCCAGTCTAATCATGAGAAAAATACCAGGCAAACTCAAATTGAAGAATGTTTTGCAATACACCTGACAACTTCTCTTCATAGTTTCGTCCATAAAATGTTTTGCATCAACAGAAAAATTATGTTAAAGAAAGAGTAACAGATCTCATACCTATAAATATTTATGTTTTCTTTTGGGTATAAGTGGAAATATGTAAAGTCCTTCAAAATGTTAGTGCATTTATTGATTAATTTATGTTTATACTATTGACTGATAGCTTATCAAATAAACGCAACACCAATTGTAAAATCCAGGAGAACTTTGCATAGATTTCTGGTAACTCTAGTAGCGGTTGTTAGTTTGTTTGTTTTTTTTCTCCCAGCTACTTTCTACTGGAGTTTACTTTTTAGCGGATATAATTGGCATGATTAGCAATCTGTTTCCTTATGGTAGAAGTACAAAAATGTTTGTTTGTTTTTCTTCACTTAACTTTTCTTATTTATTCCCGCTTCTGTTTTGCCTAAGGCAGAAATGCTGGCTCAGGGAAATGTGCAATGTAGACAACTTGAAACATGAGCTAAGTTTCTTAGAATTGCTCAGAAAATGCATCGTCTCAATTAAATGGCCAAGACTGTTATTTAAAAAGAAAAGTCACATAAATTTTGTAGCCCGATTGATGTGTACAGTCTAGCTACACTTCGCATATCTTCAGCTACCTACTGTATTTGATTTGAAGGGGTCTTTTATAGAAACTACCTGTAAACATAGGTCATTTATTAATGGCAAGTCTTGCGTTTGCTCCTCCATCTGTTAAGATCTAGCTGGATGACACGTCAGGTGATGTTTCTGAATTTCAGCTGTGGTGACAGATCTCTCCCAGAGTGGCTGCGAGTATCAAAGAAAGTCTGTGAGGTTCTAGAAGAAGGTGTCTCATTCAGAACACTTCAATGTCAATGTTCCTTCTTTACTCTCATTCCTTCAGTTATTTAAAAATCTCATTCACTTACCCTCAGGTTTGCGTAATATTACGATCAGGTCCGTTCAATTAACGATGATAGGAACCTTAGGGAATTTTCGATAGCAAGGGAAGAAATCGAAAGTAAACTCGTAAAGAACATGAATTTTTATATTATTGCAAAGAATGATTAATAATTATTAAATGATATTAAATAAGTAATTGTTGAAAATAATTGTTAACAATTATTAAATGATTTTTAATAATGGAAAGTTATTGTAAATATAAAATGTGGCGTTGAAAATTACAACATGTGAGAGGAGGGAAGGCCATTTACGCTGAACGAATAGAATTGCTTCTTATCGTAGGGAAAGTGAACGTCTCCCTCAGAAGCTAAACAGACATAGTGAGGAACACAAGACAGCACCAGGCTAGGTCCATCAAGAACCTTCCAGAGAAGCAGCATCGCTGGTATTTCAAAACGATCTCCCATATTGAAATGTCACACAAAATGCAGATGGTTGTCCGAAGGCTGTGATCAAACATGTCAGCATGCACCGTAGAATACATTTGAATCCTTCTCCTCCAGGGTAAATGACCATGAGTGACCCAGAAAGGTAAAAAAGAAAGATCTTAAAACCAATACCTGCTGACAGTGAGGTTCTTCATAGGTTAATAAAAATTGATAAGATGCACTATAAATTGTTTGTGTCAAATAATGCCACTGAAGAAAAATTTAAGCCCAAATGTAACTGGTAATCGGAAGTCGAAATAGATTTGTGGTATGAATGATAATGGCAGTATTACAAAGGATCTCATTCTTGTTTAGCACGTTAGGGGTTTTCAACTGCTTTTGAAAATGTTCTCACATCTGGTTCTAATTTTACAGGTGAGAAAAACCGAGGCCCAGAGACTCCCGGTCACTTACCTGAGACCTCCCACCTGTGGATGACCTGGTGGCTGGAATCACACCAGAAGGCAGAGGAAGAACACCCTTTGCAAAATCCTTTGGGCACTTCTGTTTCATCATTGGGAAGAACTATAATTGCCTACCGGCCTCTCTAGCATGATTTTGAGTGACAAGTAAGGTAAGAGTGTTGGTACCTGACAGGATAGAGAAGGAGTTTCTACAAAGAAGAAGGACCCTCCTTGCCAGTGTTTAAGATTGAATTAGATGATGTTGTTTTGTGGTTTTATTTCTGGAAGTAAAACTCGCCATAAATTAGGAATCGCTTTCCCAAAATAAAATTCTTTTTTTGTATGATGGTATATAGTTTTTGGTAATGATATATACACTGTATTGATTTTTTCCCTAAATGTGTTATTATGATAAATATCTCATGAATAAGTTTTTTTCAGAAAAAGGTCTCACAGTGGCCAGGGCTCTGCTGACTCAGAAAGGACTGAGCAGGCCCAGTGAGGTGATCAGAGTCAGCATTACCCAGGACTGGGTCTGTTAAAAAGTCCAGAGGCATATTTTGTTTGCTATAGCCTCTTTTTTTTTCTGAAAAGTGCCAGATGTATTTGCCTCAGCCAGAAATATTGTTCATTAACAGGCTACATTTAAAAAAGCATAACCACTAGAGTAAAAACGTGTCTAGGTTCATAAGAATCTCTTCTCTCTTTCTCTCTATTTATACGCTGCACACAGCCTCGCCTTACTCTCTGTGGAAATTTGGTTTCTCAAATTCACCTTGGGCCTTCCCAAGGATCATCTATTTTTCTTCATACGTCTGGAAAACTAAAAAGCAAAGATATTTATCTTGAAAATATTTTAAGATGTTTGGAATGTTGTGGAGAAGTTTTATTTCAAGCATTGGAAGCCAGCTCCTGGAATTGTTAGTATTTCAATAGTCGTGAGTAATTAATGGCATAGGAAGAAATACGTTTTCTCCTTTTAACATTTTTCTCAAGGTTACTTTAGCAGATTCAAAAAACAAGGCTTCGCCAAAAACATTCTTGCATTTACGGTATTTAATTGGAAACGCATTGAAGGTTCGCTGGGTTGCAATGATACTGGCCATGCTGTCACCTGGCGCCTGCAGCAAACTGTTCATCACGGCCCACACAGGCCTCCGAGGACATCACAGGAGAACGGAGAAAGCCATGGGAAGGAGAGTGGGGGAGGGCCACGTGTCTTTCCGACTCATGAAAATACCTTAGAGCGTCTGTGGATTTTTTGTGTGTCGTTTTAGAATCAATTTTAACTGATGGTTTCGGTTCTACAGGATAACGACCTGCCATTATGTTTGCAGATCTCGGACATGCTTCGGCATGACATGAGCGAGGATGAACGGAGCACCACACCACACGCTCTGGGAGAGCTGAATTTCAGGTAATCCATACATCAGGAACCCCCTATGCCTGCTTAATGGTTATATGTCTCTACATGTATCACTTCTACTTTTTAGAATTCATTGATCGGTTATTGGAATCTCACATTTTCTACCCTTTTATTAATATATGCTTATTAATGCAAAATCTCCATGATATCGTAACGTTTCTTCTCTGAATGCTTGCCCTCTCTGTGATTTTAATTTCTCATCTGGAAGCCATGCTTATCTCACTGGGTTTTGTTTTTGGTTTTGTTTTTAGTGTTGTATAAATTTATTCAGGTACAAAACTGAGTACCATGGTTTACAAAGCATAATGAATATTCATTATTAACTATTTGATTATGATTCGATAAACCACGCCTCATTGTATGTGTCATATTTACTGATTTGCGCATGGGAATACAGAAATTTTAATACATTGGCCTGACTAGAAGGTTAAATGATCTCTCTTATGTCCTATGTCATTCAAAGAGCTCATAGCTGAGGTAGGAGCTGATGTTTGTTCCGTTTTTCACACACACCTATGCACACATGCACTTGCACACATACAATCTGTCTTGTGTCTAATATAGAACAGGCGCTCACTAAACGCTGCAATTGATTTGATTAATTTATTCAATTATTAAATTGTGCATTTAATAGCCCCAATGGACTCTGTGACCCCATCTAATATTTGAAAAATAATTAAGAGTGCAATTTTCCTAATTTAACAGAAACACCAACTTGCCTGCAGAAATCTGTCCCACTCCAGCTGAGTACGAGCCATAGCAAATTTGATAAAGTGAGTCATCCAAACCACAAGCTGAAAAGCCTTTCTGCGTCTTATTGAGAATGACAGGTGCTCAATAAGCTACTGGCATCACAGTGAGCCAGGAAGGGAGTGGGTTGTTGGAGAAGAAGCCCCCGGTACCCAGGCGTGCCTGAGAGGGGTGCCCACTGCATTCCCTCTCCTGCGAAAGCCGCTGCTTACGGTGCGTGTGTGGGTGGCACGCTGCAAGATTCTAAGGGGGTGCTGATGTCCCTTGGGTGAGGAGCATCCCTGTCAATGGGCGCCCGCCTTCAGTTTGGACCCCGTTCTGTCGGGAAGAGCAAGGCTGGCGTTTCAGCGGGAGCTTTTCTTGAAGAAGGCCTGGGACCAGGGCGTGGACCACATAGCTTCTTTGAGAGGTGACCCCACAGCATCAGGTGGGAGGCGGGGAAGAAGAAAGCCCTCTCAGAGTTCACTAGGAAGAGTCTGCGATGATGGGCGTGACGCTCCATTCCCTGGGGACCGCTGAGAAGATGCAGGTGACACTGCCCTCATCGCTGGGATCCTGGTGGCGAAGGAGGTTTGCCCTGGGGTGAACTCCCAAGGCCGCAGAGAAGCCCAGGGGAAGGGGAACAATAGGAAGCGAGGCAGGTGCCTGAGTCGGAAGCTGCGGTCAGAGGCTGAGCCTGCAGGATTGTCCTTGGCTGCGGCTGGAACCCCAGGTGACCACGGGGACGGGCCAGACCTTGTATCAGGCATTTTCATTCGTGCAGCTGTTATCCAGCCTGCAAGTCAGCCCTGGGCAGTGAGGGAGGAGGCGCTCCTGGAGGCCTCCAGGGGACGCAGGGAAGGTGCCCGCTCCTTGCTCCTGATGCTGCTGTGTTTGGATAGGATGCTGGAGCTGCCACCGCCCCTGTATGGCCACCAGGGCGGGGACCACGGATGCTGCTGCGGCAGGGGAGGGAGCAGGAGCCTAGGAGAGAAGACCTGGGCCCTTCCGCCCAGCACTGCCCTGCATCTGAATTCCATTATGGCTGAAGCCAGTGTGAGCCCGGATCTTCCTAACTGCAGTGCCCGCTCCCTCCCCGTCACCACCCTCCTCCATAGAAGCCCCCCGAATCCCTGGTCCTCAAGACTGGGTCACAATGGGCGTGGGAAGCCCCCCTAGCTTTCTCCTTCTTGTCCTGTGTAGGTCATGAGGTATATAGTTTGGGGAAACTTGTTAACATCCTAATTCACATACATGTTCTTTCTTAATGGTTGCTTCATACTCGTCTACAAGATCACGTGGAGATAAACCAGGATTTCGTGAATTTCGTTACCACCGAAGCAACAGACACTAACTATTAAGACCACAAAACAAACTCCGTAATTGCCCAGTTTTTGAATGCGTTCACTTGTATTTGCGAATATCCCTCCATGAGGGAAGCGATTCACAATTATTCTGGAAGAAACACAGTCATCCATCTTCGTAAGACTGGAAATGGGACATTTCCTTTAGCTTTTTGAAACAGCTCTGTAAAGAGCTTGTAAATAAGAAAGATTGTCATAGTGAAAATGTCAAATTTTGTTAAAAGAAGTTGGAATGTCTTGGGCAATGTAATATCAGTCCACGTGGTCGTGTGGTTTAGCAGATGGCTACACAACTATACATTTTCTGAAATTCAGCATCAGAAATTCTGTCCGATCAAGTATAAAAATGATGCATGACACAGACGGGAAGAAAAGAAAAATGATGGATTATAGGAATTAGTCCATCAGAGGTCTGTCTCTTGGACATATAAATAATCATCTACAATCTTCGGAAATTACACTTGGAATCGGAGAACCGGAAAATGTTACAAAAGTATTTTATTTGTAGTATTGGGGAGACTGTGGCGTAAGTTTCACTGGCTTTCCAAAAGAGGATATATTTTATTTTTTATAGCTGCTGAGAATAATTCAAATATGATGACTGCAAAGTGAATTGTAAAATCTTTCAAATAAAAGTGGAGTGTGTTTGCAAGTGTGTGTGTCTGTGTATTGAATAAATTCCATTAAAAAAAAAAACCATTTCCTCTTACAACAGCCCAAATCCCCCAAAATTTACTTCGGGAAGCAATGCAAGTAGAATCCTCAGGCATAAGAGTTTCAGCAAAGCAATCATCAGTCTGAAATTTTGTTTTACAGGCGAAAGCGAGATTAAGCAACCAACGCCCCTGTTTCTAAAGGGGCCACCACGTTGGGAGGTAGGGTTTCGACACGGGATTTGGGGGGCACACACATTCAATCTATGGCTCATCATTAGCGACGGGGGAAGTGGGGAGCGGGTTTATGTCCTGTGTCCTTCCCCAGCTCAGGCCACACGGCGTGCTGACGCTCCAGTCCTTCAAGAACCAGGAATGAGAAGTACACAGAACGGAGAGCCCCGAGGTCCCGCCCTGTGACGCTGGGGAGGCCTGGCCTTGTCCTTCCTGGAAGACGGTGTGGCGTCCCAGGTGTGGGTGACGGGGCGCCACACGTAGGATGTAGGATGTCTGATGTCAGCCAGAGATGACAACCTTGCTCTTCAGACTCCCAGAGACCTGTGTTTCCCCTGCATCAGAAGCAGCAGGCCCCTCCCGCGTCCCGGGCGGGCTGTCACTTCCTCTGGCTCCCACCTTTCCCCAGGCACTATGCCAGCTCGGTTTCTGTCCCTGGTTTAATGATGCAGCGAACGAATCAGGCGCCCTGGAAAGGCGGTCGAGCAGCTCTCGTGAGCCTGGCCTGTGTGTGTCTGGTGGCAGCTGAGCTCGGTCACTGACTGCTTGGTGACAGGCGCCACGCTGACGGGTGACTGTGAGTCCAGCGAGCCCAGCGAGGATGCTGGGCCGAGGCTGCTCAGCGAAGGCCCCGTGGGGCTTCTCTCTGAGAAGGACCAGCTGTCCTACAGACCCCTGGCGATTCCGACTCGCAGTCCAGGTCGGGCACTGGATCATTTAAACAGCGTTAAAACTCAGGGAAGTTTGACACGAAATTCTGGATAAATTATTAAGCTTCGATAACGGAGTCATCTTAAATAACAGACCTACATTTCACAGAATTGTGAGTCTACTATGGTAGCTGGTCACTTACAAATAGCTACGCCTCTTTATTCTCTGAACTGCCTCCATAATCAGCACGTTTGAATCAACTTTAATTGTGTCAACATGGATGTTGTATCACGTGCTGATTAACTAGAATCAGGTGATGAGTTTGTCCTCAGCCACCAGCACCAGCATTTCTGTCGCCCCCCTATGAGAGACACAGATGAATATGTTAGTCTGAAGAATCCAGCACACAGAGAGACAGTTGAAGTAAAATTGTGCTTTAATTTTTTCTTAAGAACAACTTGCTGAGAACAAACATGTAACAGCAAATTCAAGAGACCGTTGAACAAATGGTAACTTCAAACTCTTGAATTTATTACTTGCAGCTGGTAGAATGAACGTCATTTCCAAAAACTGACAGATTTTTTTCTTTGATACATGATTCACTTATGCCAAGACCCAAAAGAAACTTTTAAAACCGCAGGAGTTCAAATCTTATATGTTGCCCCGTAAGACAATGGATCAATGGAATTCAAAGTAAATTCACGGTTTAGGTACAGCTCCACACCTTACTGAGCAAGGTTCATCCACTCAGGTAAGTCATTTAACGTTGCTTAGCGATCGACTCTCTTGTCACAGGCTGTGCGCTACAGATGTGAGATGTGACAACTCACACGAACACAGCAACGTTAAGACTCGCGGAAGTCAAAAGCCTGTTCTTTTAAAACGTAATAGTAATTATGATGTCTAACTGTTTAAAATCAGAACCTCTTTGTTATGCCAGCTCTGAACAGCTTCAGAAATAAAATTTGAAAAACTGAGAACAGATCCATATCTGAAACAGATTGTCATGCACCAGGAAATGGAAAACTTATCAATTGATAAGGACCGGACCATTGAAACTCTATCATCAGAAAGTTCGTGTTTGTTTTACGAACGCGGAGATGTTGAGTACTGCTTGGAAATTAGGGAGAGAGAATAACATTGATTGAAAGAGTGGAAATGAGTATTTATTATCGTAATTATCTATTGGATCTATAAACACGCCTTTTTTTTTTTTTTTTTTTTCCAGATGGTGATGGTGCAGAAGGACCCAGTTAATGACGAGGCTTGACTGCCCGGGTCCAGTGGCCTCATCAGGTGGCGACAGACCCAGCTGCAAACCAAGTGCATGTTTTACACCCTTCGGTGGGGACCATATCAGTTCAGGACACACCCATCGACAGGTGAGAGCAAGCCCAGCCGGCAATGGCTTAAACCTTAAGAACGATTTCACGAGGAGGCACGTGGTTCCAGATTGGCTGGCCAGCCCCAAGGACATGGGACCTTTGTGATTCTCCCGCGTTTCTCTTTTGGTCACATGTGGCTTCCATGATTCCAAGTGTCATGACGTCACGTAAGGGTATCTCAAGGCAGAAAGCAGCACTCCTTCCCACAAGCCTGTGGCAGATGGCCCCCACACTCCGTGTGCCTGGGCCACCACAGGGCCACGCCTGGTGGCAGGGCATTGGGAAAGCCGGGCCTGGCTCTCTGGCTGCTGTGGGTGGAAGCAGGAGCAGGAGAAAGGGACAGGGGCTGGCCGGTAGGTAGCCAAGCCCGCAGCGACGCAGTCCTGCCATGGGAACTTTTACAAGGAAATCATTTCTGAGAACAGCAGGGCGCCCCACTGTGCTCGGATGCAAACGGTAACGGGAATTCCCAAACTGTGCATCACCGATGGCCTCTTTCTGCAGCCCCCCTGCCTCTGACGGTCCTTCTCTCCGTGTGTCTGTGGCTCGAAATCCATCATCCCCAGGACGTAGAATCCGTCTCACGATGTTACTTCCCCCTTGTTTGCCAGGCCTTCCTTGCCTGTCTCCGATATTTTTCTGTTTCCATTTCTTGCTGTGCGAGGACGTTTTGATGTATCTGGTCCCTGGAGTCTCTGTGAGAAAGCAGAGGCTATTTACCCAGCTACGCATTTCAGAAGCGCTGGGCGGGGCCGCCCTGTCACAGGGCTTCAAGAGAGCTGCTCCTTCGCGTGCGTGCTGCAGAGGCTGGGTGGCTGGAGGTGACAGCACTCCATGTAGACCCCAGAGGAGTCGCTTCGTGGAGAAGATACGATTGTAAATGTCTCTTTCGAAAAGAGATTTATTTTGGGCATCATCTCCCATGGCTACCTTGTCTTGTGTTTCTTCCCTCTTCAAGGGACACTGCAGTGGCCTCCTCACTCATCCTCCTGTCACTGATCCTTCCTCCCTGCAAAGATCTGTCAAAAGAACGTGGGACCGTGGCTCACCACACACCTCGCCTGGCTCCGCTTGGTATACGGAGCGCGTCAACTTGTTTGCATGGTGCTGAGCTTGTGTTCTAGGTTCTGGCCCAGTTGCTGCTTGGGCCCCATCACCATCTGGCTGCAGCCGAGCTGGTCTGCTCACCATTCCGGGCCCGTCACCTGTGACTTCCCATCTCTGTTTTCCTTCCTTGTGTCACTCCAGCTGCTGGAATAACGTCCTGCCCTCTTGTCAGCAGAAATCCTTCCCGCCTGGAGGGAAAGCCAGACGTGCCCCTGGCTAGCATGCGCCCCGGCTAGCATGCACCCCGGCTAGCATGCACCCCAGCTAGCATGCACCCGCGATGCTTGGGGGAGTGGCTTCCCGATTTTGCTTTGGGGAACTACACAGCTAGAGTTGTGTGCAACTTGGACAACAATCAATGAAGGTGACATGTCCTTCCTTGCCGAGGGTGTCACCCAAGCCAGGCCGGCCACTCGCATGTCCTTGAGCAGAGGGATTTGGGCACAGCCTCTAGTCACCTGGTCACCTTTCTGATGAGGCTTCTGCTGAGCTCTGAACGTGGCATGAAAGGGGAAATGCTGTGTGTCGGTTTTGGGAAACTTCCTGAAAAGACAGCTGGTCTGGGCACTTCACCACTTTTATTCTGTCCCTGCCTCCGTGCTTCTGCCTGGAACACAGATGCAAAGGCTGGAGCCGGAGCCCTCATCCTGGACCATGAGGTCTCGCAGAGCAACAAATGAGAAGGAGTCTGGGTCTGCATGATTTCATGGAGCACCTCCATCCACAAGTGGTCTGCCTGTGGGTTTTTTCAAAGACAAAAACCAGCTTCCTCATTTCAGCTACCATCATTGTGGTCCCCTGTCCTTGCCGACGCATCTGATCAGGAGGTGACAGGATAGGGCGGTCGGCATGCAGCAGACTGGGAACAAACTGCAACCAAAGGTATCTGTGAACCAAGGAAGGAGCTCGGATCTCAGTGGGTCAGCCGCATCCCCGCAGCCAGGAGCGCAGTGTGGTCTGGAAGGAAGGTGGCTTGGCGTAGAGGAGGAGGGCTGGAGGGGGAGGCAGAGGTGGGGGTGGGAGACCAGGGAGGAAGCGAGGGCGAGAGGAGGAGACCTGCAGCCCAGGCCACGTGATGTGAAGTGATCCCTGAGGCAGACTCACAGGTTTTACTAGAAATAAGGAGAAAAGGAGTGAAATACCAAGGCTACTTCCTCGTGGGACCCCTAGTGATAGAGCTCCCGTGGGAGACGCAGGGGGAAGGCGCGGTGAGGGCAGGGAGGTGGCGAGGGGAGCCCTCCTGACACTTCTCTTTGCTGCCCCATCAGCCTTGGCAACAGGCTCACCCCTGCCCCACCCTCTCTCCGGGTGGTCACAAAGCCGCTCTCACTCTGCGTTCTGGACGGAGCCTCTGTGTGCTCGAGAGGCAAATGATGAGGGGCCAGGGGCAGGAGGCTGGCTGGTGGCTGTGTCATGAGGACACTTCATGCCCCTGCGATTTTTAATCCTTTATAATTAAATATTTTGCTGACTGCTCTCCCTCTGGATGGCCGGTGTGCGAAGGTGAAGGCGTGGTGTCTACCTTCATACTGCCGCATTCCCAGCATCCAGCAGAGCACCTGACTCGGACAGGTGCTTGGTGCATGCTGCTATCTCTCTCAGGAAGAGTAGTTCTGAGTAGAATCTGTCACAGAGGACGGCAAGACAGCGGCTTCTCCGTGCTGCGCGGGCGGGACCCTTACTTCCCGCCATCCCTGTGCACAGATGCCCTGCCGTGTTCTACCCCAGAGCCTGTCCCTCCGTCTCCACCTGGATCCTGCGCCTCTCACTGTGGGGACATTCCCTCCACCCCCGAGCGGCCTCCTCCACCCTCCGGCCTGTTTCACGGCTGCTCCCAGACTGTCCACGTCGCTGCGGGTTGTGTGCTCTGTACACTCCGTCCCGGTCCTCGTTCCCTGGGGACCCCCAGCTTCTCCACAGGGGATGAGGAGGTGAGGACATGCAACAGTGGCGAGCTTGCAGACCAGCTCTCTGGAAACAAAAATAAAAATAAAAGAGTCAGCTCCCGGCCTGGCACATATGCCCCCTTGTCCCGAACATGATTGCCGGGTAAGATACGTACCCACGGATGGACTCAGGTGCCTGGTGAGCTAGCAGGCCATGGCGAGGCAGCGTCTCCCCTCGGGACCCCCGAAGGGGCTCGGGGGGTCTTGTCTGACAGCACTAGGATCCATCAGGAGCTAGAACAGCCTCTTCTCTTATTCCTCCTTCACAGTCGAATCCCACCCATGGGCCTCCCGGGAACACGCCACCACCACCGCCCTCGGAAACCAGCCTCTCCGTCCATCTGTCCCCGCAGACGGAGCCAGCTTCGGAATGCGAAACCGACCGATGTTAAATCAGGATGCAGACGGAAGCGTGCCTAGCGGAGCTTATTAGTTGGAAAGGACGTTTCTGTCCATAATCTTTGTCAGTGTTACTAGAAAATACGTCCCAAATAGTTAAATGACATGATCGTAACGGTCTCAGGAGCCATTTGACTCTCTTTTCCTGGGAAAATAATTGATTTGCTTTTTATTTTACACCTTTCTCTTCCATATGCCTATCGGGCTGTTCAATTTATTCTTTAAAAGTTGGGCTTGCTGAGAGTTCCTCACCATCCATCAAATGCGTCCCTACAAGGAGGCTGAATCCCCTGAGGCTGCTTTAGGTTACAGGTGCCAGTCATGATCATTCTTTGATGTGTTAATTGTGTCCCTCTGATGTGCTCCCTGGTTTGCTCTCCTTAAATACCGGGTTAATGAGGCCCTTTGCCCTTTAAATCTTTTTAAATTAAATGTAACGGGGTGACATTGGTTAATCAAGTTCTATAAGCTTCAAGTGTACTTTGCCCCCTTGAGATGGCCGTCATTTTAAGGCGCAATCCCCCCATTTCCTGGGAATGATCTCAGTCAACCTTCACATTAGGGTGGGTTTAGGATGGAGCCCTCTGGTGTGGAAGCAACGTGTGGGCGGCTGGCGGGGGTGTTTCTCCTCTGAGCCTCTCTGGCACCTTACACTCTCGTGAAGCATCACGGTCCTTAGAGCCGGGCCTGAGGGAACGCCGTGGATTCGTGTAGAGTCGACCCCAACCATCCCTTTGCCTCTGAGCCCCGCCCCCCCAGACTCCCTCCCCAGAAGTGGCGTCTGCATCCCGCAGCAGCTCTGATCCCAAGAGGGTTTAAAACAGATGCAGGCATCTCAGAGCATGCGCTCGTCGGCCGATGCGGCACCCCTTCAGCCCGCTCAAACCTTAGCTTGTCACTAGCGGTCAGTTCTGCGATTTCAGGGCCAAGTTTAGCCGTCACAGCGGTGAGCGCCCGCACCACGCGGGAATCCAGCCCGGCTCTGATGCGCCTCTCTCCCCGTCCCGTGTTCTCCCCCGAAATCCCTCTGCTCCCCTTCATTCCCCGTCATCTCTCCCGACCCAGTACATATTTAATGAGCCACCGGGTCGTGGGAGGAAAAATAAAATCAGGCAGCGGTGGGTTCAGCGCAGGCAGCGAGCAGTGCAGACTCCAAGCCGCGCTGCCAGTGGAAACGCGCGCCCCCCAATTCCTTCCCACGTGGGGCAACCTCGCTCTGCCCTCAGCTCCCCTGGGTTCCTTCTCTCCGTCCCCAGTTCTCTCAGCCTCTTTCCTGAGGTTCCCGCTCTGTGCATCCACTTGAGCATGCAATTACCTCTTCCACGTCCTGTCCATCTTCATCTATTTGCCAAATCTCAGAACCCCTTTGCCTGGGGGGGGCAGGGGTGTCCACCTTCCCGCCTCTGGGACATGGGTCCCGCTGTGCCTCTTACGAAATGTTATGTGGCTTTGGCGTCTTGGGTAAGAAACGATTTTATTTAGCACAAGCCCCGAAATATTTCTCGCATTCCAGCCTGGACTGTGGATTCCAGACACCTGTGTGTGCTGACCGTGGGAGAAACGGCCTCTTAGTTATGCCAGTGGCTTGTGAAG
This sequence comes from Macroglossus sobrinus, assembly GCA_004027375.1. NCBI lineage: Eukaryota > Metazoa > Chordata > Mammalia > Chiroptera > Pteropodidae > Macroglossus > Macroglossus sobrinus. The sequence goes on along the minus strand of PVKZ01003876.1, from coordinate 91,001 downwards.
AGATTTTTTTTTTTAATCAAATAACCTGCATCTTTTTCGATTTCTTATTAAGATGCTCATAGTTGCAATGTGATTTCCCTATAGGCTCACCATTAAAAGTAAAAAAAAAAAAAAAATGGTTTCTCCAAAAGAAACTTCACATTCTTTTCTTAGAATTTCCAAACCGCGGAAATCCATCTGCAAATGTCTTCTTTCTCCTCCCACGCAGCTGATCGTGGGCACACGACCAAGTCCCCGCCAGTGAGGGCTTCCTGTTGGCGGAAGTACAGACACGTTGCCGGAGCTCGAGCAGCCCTGTAGGACCCGAGGCAGCTCGAGCAGCCAGGACAGCAAAATGACAGACGAGGAAGCAGGAGCCTCACCCCGACACCCCTGGGCGCCCGGGGCTGCCTGACCCCTGACATCCTTCCCCCAACGGGGAGTGATACTCACATCTCATGTAAAGCCACTGCTATTTTTATTTCTTGCTCTTTTGGCAATTGTTAGGCAATCAGCCTTAATCGGATATTCGTTTCCCTTCTTATAACCCTCCTGGCGAATGGAACGGTGTAACCATAACTGACTCCAAGGGACGCGCAGGGGTCTACACTGGATCCAGGCCCGGGGCAAGCCCGCCGCCATGTGGGGTAGGCTGGCTAGCCGGGCAGCATCAGCCCGGGTTGGAAGGAGCAGGGCAGGGTGAACGGCTGTTGCCCAGGCAACCGGCAGAGTCGCCTAACCAAGTTCAGTGTCTTTCCCAAGGTCACGTGGCTACTTCTCGGTGGAAGGGAAGTTCCAACCCAGGTTTGTCTAAAAAGCAAGTTCAGCTGACTGATCTCTACCAGCTGAGTTTCGTTAACAATTCCTCATTCTATTATAAAGGGTATTATTTATACATAACGGGGAGACGGTCCCCCAGCTGCTAACATCTGTTCCTTCGTCAACTCCCTCTTACTAAGTAAGATAAAAGTGGCCTGGTTCCCGACAAACTGTGCCTGAACACTGGTGGCAACAGCTCATCTGCTCAAGGAGTCCTTTTCGTTTTGTATCGTTCTGTGTTATGATGACACCGTTCTTCTAGGCTTTGGCCCTTTCACTGAAAACAGCTTCTCCTTGACCTGTAGAGAAGAAGCCTCTAATTTATGAGCTGAAGATGGCGCCAGCGCAGCCAGCTGCCAGCCCCTCGAGCTCCCCAAGGACCCACACTGCTAAAACGCCCCGCCCCCCAGCTCACACCCCCAGCAGCCTCCTTTCCACCGGCTTCAAACAGCCCCTGATCGATGGACCCCTCGGCCCTCAACCTTTCCCGACCAGAGAAGCTGCTCGCGGACGCCCCCGCGAGGCCAGAGGCAGTGGTGCAAAGAATGGACTCGAGTCTCTTGGCTTTTAAGCACCTGGAAGATGGAGCTGGCATTTTCCCGATGAGGCAGCCCCCAGGGGTCTGACAGGACGCTTTTGAAACCCTGCTTTGCAGTCTTCCCTGAGATTTAGCGTCCCGTTTAAAGACGGGTCCTGCGGTCCCCGTCGCAGAAGCCAGGATGGGACCAGTGCAAAAGGAACGTGGCATTAGTCATTTCACATGAACTTTGAACCGATGGCTGGTGTTTGTTTATCTCTCTCACTGCAGCTCCTGGGCGCTCTGCTGTTGGCTTTCAGTCCCTGATCTTCGAAGGCAGGTGCGCAGCCCTCAGGGGGTCTAATCCCCTCGCCCACCATTGAGTCCCACAGCTGCCAGGACCCCCGCGCCTTGCTGGCCCCCTCCTCAGGCTGCCAGCCCCACGCATGTGCCTGGGCAGGAAGGTGCGTCCTATCCCCAGCCCCGCCTCTTTGCCCCTCCTGGCAGCAGAAGGCCAGTATTTGTAGGGTAGCTGGCATGTCAAGCACTGATGCTTCTCTAAAGCATGTGGCCTGGCCCATGGGCGTCATTTCATGAAGGAGAATTATGTGCATCCAGGAATCATAAGAAGAGATGGAAATCAGAAAAGCTTGACACTTGAATTCATTCCTGGGAGAACTCCAGAAACACGGGCAATATTTGTTTTGGAACTATTTGAAAAGGATCGTGTCTTCGGAGACTGCTCCACGGTCCCGTCCCACAAACAACCTGATTTATGTGCATCTGGGAGGCAGATAAGTTTCTCCGACACAGATGGAACCCTGTGAATGGGAACCGCGTGTCTCTGTGTCATTCTGGCCGCAGTGCCGTGCTTGTCACAGTGTCGCGTCTCTGAATTCAGCTCTCCGCGTCCACATCCTGCCTCCCGACCCCTTAATTCCTCACAGCGTGGCAGGATGGGGGAAGAAAATGAGGTTTCGATGCCATACATTTCACTGCTTCTCGATTAGGACCAAAAATGAGATTGAAGAAGACATAGGTGGAAGCGTCGAGCTTTCTGCGAGGCGCGTCGTCATTCCAGAAAACGGGATGACGTCCTGTCTGGATGTCCACTCTGCCCTGCACACGCCTGGTGTCTACCCCACGAGGCTGCAGGTCGCCTTAACGGGGCGGCACACAGCGCACATCACAGACGGAGTCAGGATTCGAACGCGCGTCTCCGTCAGATAAGAATCTTAGTGTTAGAATCGATAACCCTCAACTTTCAGAAATTTAACACGATAGAAGTACGTTGCAGCTCCTGTAACAGTCACCCGTGGTGGGTGGGACAGGAGGGGCGTGGATTAAAGGACCCAGGCCGATGGAGGCTCTTGCATCCTCCACGTGTGTTTCCTAAGACCCCACTGGGCACTGACATCTGGCTTTGGGGGGGCGTCGAAGGAGAGACTTTGATGACAACAGGCCTGTGCTTAACCATTTAAACCCGGAAGGGTTACGTTTCCGTGGTGGCAAGTACACAGTTTTTTCTAAAGCACTGGAAGCATCCAGAGATGGGGAGGGGAGACACTGGGGGACATGCAGGAGCAGTAAGAGGGACATCAGCGAGATCACGCAGGTGGCCAGTGGTTACAGCTTCGCCTGATGACATATTTACTCCCATTTTCTTTATTCTTAATGAGGTCTCATTAATTCTTTCCTTCTAAATCTATTCGCAAGTGAGCAAATTATATTATCTGCATTTCAGGGCTTGAGGGAAAAGAGATATCCATGTGACAACATTACGAAATCACCGTAGGGCCTGAGGCAGCCGGGAGATGGGTCTGAGGCTCAGCTGGGTTTCCCTCAGAACTGTCGGATGGGTCTTCTGAGTCGACGCGTTCGTGGAGGGAAGAATGTTTCTACACGTGTCTGTCCATCGGTGTAATGTCACCTTTCTCTTTCACCAGACCTGACGCTGGTCCACAGTCAAGTACGTGCAGGTGAAGAAAGAAGAATGAGCGCTGTTCGTGAAGAGCAACCGTGAACCTGGGAAGAATTCGTAAGAAGAGAGGGAATTTGGAGAGGATGCAGGTGGGTGAAGCTGCTCCACAGAATCTCTTTCGAGATTCTTCCTTAGCTGGTGAAGTTTTTCCTCCTTCTTTACTGACTCCCTCCTTGAGGAAGTACCCAGCAGTCAGCGGTGTGGGTTTTAAAAATAGGCACGATACAAAAATCAGAAGACTCGAGACTGGCTAGCGTGAGACTGAGGAATCATGAATCTAACCAGGTTTCACAGGACCGAAAACTGAATCACCCCGTGACAAGCGAATGACGACGGAGGATGCTCCAAGGTGAATCCTGATAGATGTCTCAGAAGGCATGGAAACGAGCGTGCGTGGACCACTGTCAAAGTGCCAAACACTTTGTACGTCACACCACACTGTCCTGGCAACAGTCCTTTGTGGTAAGAGCTGCCTCCATTCCGCAGGTAAGAAAATAGAGAACCAGGATGTTGGTGACTTGCCAAGGTACATGCAGCAAGCATGTGATTGGGAGTTGGCTGGGCCTACGTCCGAAGCTGCTTCATAATGCCACATCCCAATAGCACTGTCACTTATTAAGCGGTAGACATTCGAACAATATTACGGCAGTCAGGAGGAATTTGTGACTAATTTTAGGTTTAGGATTCCAGAACTATGCAATCATTCAGTCCATATGCAACTAAAATCCTTAGGTGCTCTCCGGTAATTCTACAGTCTGACAATGCCACTGATGTTTTTGAACCACATTCTTACAGAATGATTTTTTAAGGAGAAAAAATGAACTTAGATGCAAATCACAAGGATAGAAGAGGAAAACATCGTTGGCTGCTCTGGATGCAGAAGCAAACATTCCTTCTGGACAGGGAAGCTGACGATGGGTTTTGTGAAGGCAGCATCCCCACGTGGCCCGAGGAACTCATCAATGACTCTTAGAAGTTTCCTGGACTCTGACACAAGCAGAGATCTAAAACCATCTCTCTAGAAGAGAAGCAACCCTTCGAAGGTCCCTTGAAGCCTGCGTCCCCATCCGATGCTCACCAGGGGGTAGACAGCAGCAGTTTCTATATCCCAATGGTGATAAATACATCGTGACCTTCGGGGCGTTCGGTCGGCTGCTTTATTAAAACATGAACTCGATCCTAAAAAGGCTTTGTTGACTTCTGTAGTTTTTCCTCTGGTGCAGTATCTCTGTTCGTGCAAGTAGACACAACTAATTGGGTATTCTAGGGAACTGGCTAAAGGAGTGATTTAAATATTTAAAAGAGAAATGTTGATTCCTATTTTTAAAGCACAGAAACAGTGAGGGGAACTACTAAGATAGTATCTCTGAGATAATGCCCAATTAATAATTGATGAAGACGAAACCTCACAAGAGTACAGGATAAAGTGAGCAGAGCATCTAGGGGTGGATTAAACTACTTTTTAGCGAATTCAGACGTGGTGAAGGCCAGCCAGGCGAGGCCCGTGAGGAATGCTTACGCGCCATCTCAGAGTACTGATTTTTCTCAAAGAACTCTACTATGGTTTTAGGTTGACGGAGTCACAGAAAAACTCTACTGGGAGAAAGAATGATATTTCTCATGTGATGCAAGTGATTCTACCCCGTAAATCACTCTAGCTTTCTAAGAAATTTGGGTAAATTTGATATTAGAATAAGGTAAGCCAATACCATTGCAATGCTTTGACTTATTGGCTAACGCTGTATGAAAACATTAACTATGGAAGAGATAAGTATTTTAAGTGAGTTACTTTTTTCATAAATAGAGACAATTGATAACTATACTGTGAACTCAACTCCAAACCTTTATAGATGATGGTGTCCCACTAATGTCCATTTTCTGGTCTGGGATCCACACTGCATTTTGTTTGTCGTGTTTCCCGAGTCTCCTATAATCTGAGATAGATCCTCAGTCCCCAGACACATTTAAAGAGTAACTTGGTTTTATTTCTTTTAAGAGATGCAGGGTTAAGAACTCGGTTCTGGCCCATCAGAGAACCCGGGCTTCTGGTCTCAGCTATCTCACGGTAGGATATGTTCTATAAGCCGTTTCGTCCATGTGGGCCCAAGTTTACATCTTTTATTAAATACTGGAGTTGAGCAATATTAAAGATTCTCAAACTTTCTACCATCAAGAAAAAATTTAAATCATATTTAATTTCTACCATGAAAAGATCTGGTGTATTCTCCAAACAGAATTACTGTGATCGCTTGTGGTAATTGAAATGTAATGATACTTATAAAGGAATAATATGTTCTTTATTAGACATACAAATAATAAATGAACCTTGAGTAGAGCGATCACATGTGTGCAGGGAAAAAGAAATTTATAAACAAGTGTGAAATGCAACAATTTTATAACTTTCTAAATGATCAACTCGAAGCTTAGTAAGTGATCCAATTTGATTAACGTTTGCTGGAGATTTAGGGGGAACAAAGTGAATTATCTCTGTTTTTGAATGTCGTCTACGTGTTTATGCAACCAACACATTTGGTGACATGCAATTGAAAATGCATCAAGATTATGGGCTTTGAAAGTATCACAGCTTCCTCCTGCTCTGAGCAGATCTCCATACTTAATATGCTCTTCAGAATGTGGGTTTGAAAACAGTAACACTCTACTTTAAAATGTATTGCCCAAGAAATATATTAAAGATTGAATTCCATGTTATCTTACAAATTTCATCTTTACCGTGTAAGGTAGACTTTTAGAGAACATAAAATTTCTTATTTTTAAATTAATTGTGTAACTGTCACCGTGAAATCGTGATGACTGTTATTGATATCGTCAGCCTAAAATACATCCTGTCAAATTCAAGATGTCTACTGAACTGTCATGTTCGTTGAAGCCGAGGAAGCTTCTTGTTAGAGCCCATGAACAGTAGTTTGGGAACACTGATCATTCCTGGGAATCCAGTTAAATTCCAAGCCCACTTTTCAGAGTAGATGTCCAGGTCTTCAAAGTAAATGATTTCAAGTTTAACATTAATAATGGTTAATACATATGTTCTGGAAATAAGGATAACTTCAATATAATTTATCTTATGTTAAATAGTTCTCAGAGTTATACTCTATTGTTATGTAACCTATAGCTATTGTAAATTATAATGTGTTTATTTATGTATTCATTTTATGTGTTAGTAACCATTTCTTTTGTTTTTTTGTTTGTTTTCGTTTTGTTTTGTCAGTACCATTTTCAATCTTACACAGTAGTTAGACTTTTAAAGAGCTGTTGAGTGCTTACTGTCACCATCTCACCACCACTGGGGACTCTGATGTCCAGAGAGATGCAGGGATGTGCTGAATTTCATAGGTGGCACATTGGCCTCCCACCTCAATTATTCTGAGGTCACAGTTGGCATTGTTCTTCTGCATCACATGACCTTCTTTAAGGGGAGAATTCGGTGGGTATTTTTTTCTCATTAACTCAAACACAATAAACAGAATAAGTTGACCTCTTGTAGAGAAAATGAAATGCTGTACTAATAGAAATGATGGAGAAGTGTTTTATAGGAGCCAAACTATTCTCTGAAGAGAAAAAAAATACCTATCAGTTGATTGCAGGAAAAAAAAGTTATTGATTTCTTTTTTCCTGTTTCTGGGAATATACGGAATAAAAATTATGCAGCCTCCATGTGGTGATGTAGCAGTGTTAGGGCTCAAATCAGGCAGTTCTGAAAGAGAAGGAGAAGGAGATCCGTAAACAGCATCTTCTTCCCAGCTGGGACGCAGAATAAGGAACAAGAATGGCTGGCAAGAGAATGACAGCCTCTCATTATAACCGGTCGCATACATTTCGTAAACTTACATAATTATGAAAGCAATAAAAAAAGTTCTGAAGAGAGAAGCATGATACTGGTCCTCGTATAATGAGCAGAATACTATCTTCTTTTTCAAAAATTGTATTTATTTAAATTAGTATCAAGTATGCAGTACATTGGTTAGACATCTGTATATTTCATAAAACAATCCCCCCAATTGCTCCCTCCCTCTCCTGGCCCTCCACCTAGCCCTTGTATTAATGCTGACTGCATTCCCTCGGCCATGCTCCCCATCCCCAAGACCAACTATCAACTACAGCTACTGTAACGCTTCACCCCATTCTCCCAGCCACCCAACACTCCTCCCCTCTGTCCATCACCAAATTGTCCTCCATATTTGTGAGTCTGATTTTGATTAGTTTGTTCTTTTTGTTCCTGAGATTCCACATCTAAGTGAAATCATGATATCCGTGTCCCATGAAAGGAACAGCATATAATTTAACACCTTGACGTTTGTTCAGTTATTTTGCCTGTTAGAGTCTCCTTCTAGGCGTCTTCACTGTGTCGGGTTTATGATGTTTAGAAATCCCTTTGCTACCACTTTAGCGGGATTTCAGGAAGCAGAGACAGACAGGTGTGTTTAGTCTGACATCTTGGACCGGAAGTTCTCTAGTTCTCTGATGTTATGGCTGTATATTTTCTCAGGAAACGCCTCCCTTAAACACTGCGTGTATGACGCGTGAGAGGTATTTAAATTACTTGAATTTTGATAACTCTTAGACTCCCATTGATAATTTAATGGGAGAGTTGGAAGATAACCAGGAAACTCTTTCTGTGAGTCAATAGTTTGAGGGTCCATGTCTTTAACTTTGAGATGCCATCTTCTGTAAGGCATTTAATTTCTAAGCCTAAGGATGACATTAACGTTGGATGTCCCTGTGATGAGAACAAGGCCTGGCAGCCCCATTTCTCGAGCTGGGAAGACCATGAGTTACTGAACTCACTTCCTTGAAAAGCTCTTCCATGGGAATGGAGTTCTAGAAAGTTCGGTTGCTCTTTGAAGGCACAGAAGCCCCTACACTGTGCAGGGGTTCCATGAGAACCTGGGGACATCGAGTCCTACCGCCTGGGTCTTCGGGTGAAATATGTTGGCAGGAAAGATATTCATCAGACACTGAGGATTTTCATAATTGAAATGCAAAGCGTGAAGGTCCCTATAAAATCTTGCGAACACTTTCGTGTCATGAACATCGCAAAAGGTGCAAATGGCACGCCCTTACACACGGGTAGATGCCAGGGATTTAGTTTCTGCTTGGTGAACCATCTGGTCAGAAAAACATCTGCTTTGCCTGTCACAGGATCAGTCAGAGTTGTGGTTCTGGACACAGATGTGCAGCTCCATATTAGTGGGAGCTCAAGCTCTACACAGAGAGAATGAGGGCTGGCCCAGCGCAAGGAGAGTGAGACCCACGGGAGTGTGCTACCCAGCTCTGGGGGAGGCCTTAAGCACTGCAAGTTTGGGGGTTGGGGAGGATGCACATTACGTTTGATGTGGTGCCATAGATTTACTCGTCATTTTGCACAATCCCAGGATACAAGGCTGCTCCAGGATGGGTCGCCATTTATAAAGCCGATGGTCTGTACCTGCCGGTTCTAGCAGGTTCAAAGAAACACTGAAACAAACACGGCTTTCCCCAAATGAGTGTTCACGTGCCTTCTTAGAGGGAATCCCTTGCAGCCTGAGGATCGCTCTTTAGTTTTCACCTTCACATCCTCTCCTGGGTAGCAGTGGTTGTGAAAACCGCGCGGTACCCCAGCAACGAAAGAAATCGAGCTACGTTAAGGAGATCCCACAGGCACCGTTACAAAGAAGGGCTCTGGGTTACCTGGCCGGATTGTGTCGGCATTCTGCAATTCCTTCGTTTTCACTGGTGTGAAAAGGGGAAACGGTCCTGCCACCATCATCAAACCATAGTGAATGCCTTTAGGGAAGAGTTTGCAAGCGACAGGAATGTGGTATCCCGTGAAATAAGGAGGGGATTCTTCATTTGTCTTTACGCAATTCGCTATTACAGAGATTGAGCGGCGACTGTTGGAATTATCCGAATTCTTCTCTACTCCCTTGAATTCAGAGTCTAATGTGCAACGTGACAAACATACTCTGGGTTTTCTTTTTTACTTTAGTGAAAGGATTTAACGATAGGATTACATCACCCACAATAACAGCGTGCACACACACGCACACACACGCACACATGCACACACGCGCACACACACACACACGTGCCAAGCTGATGCATTTAAACCGCTACTGCCTCCCTGTTGCTACTTTTCCTTGTTCTCTGCCCAATACCTGGGACCAGAAGTCAACCCTTAGGTGACAATACTCTCACCAGCAAAATAGAAGCCAAATAGTTGAGTGATTGTCCAAAACGTTTCAAAATGCATAGGAAATTGAATTGACTTTTCTCACTTGTCTGTTCCACACGCCCAACTTATGTCCTCTTGCCCTTTGTGTTTTTCTCCATTGTCACCAAAATCTGATGACGATTCTTTTATGTTTACCGCGAGAGGGTTTAGAACAGGGCTGGCAAGGCTGCTGCTATAAAACGCTATCCCTAGGAACCACGTGATGCACAAGAGGCCTTGTGCCCGAAATCTGCCACGGCTACCTCCAGCCCACCTGGGTCCCGACGCAGACACGGAGGGTGCTTCTGCCACTTCATGGGTTCAATTGTCTTTTGCATGTTGACACTGGAGCGAACCTTTATTTACAATTTTTCTCTTACTGAGAAAGGCATTCTGCATATCAAACAGTAACCTTATAAATACATTTGAGCCTCTAGCTGCCCTGAATGTTGAAGGAACTCCACATAACGTACTGTTGGGACGCACCCCTCGTTTAGATGCTGTAGACCCACACAGAATCCTACCCATAAGATGCTATAGACCCACGCAGAATCCTACCCATAAGATGCTATTGACCCACACAGAATCCTACCCATAAGATGCTATAGACCCACACAGAATCCTACCCATAAGATGCTATAGAACCACACAGAATCCCACACATCCTGCTTAGGCATATCTGGTTCTCGCCCGGGGGAATGGCTAATCAAACCAGAAAGCTGACTGTGGTGTGGGCCGGGCATCGCGAACCTATCGGAGGAATGAACTGTCTTCTTTCTTTCACGTGTCATTTCTGCCCAGGACCGTCCCATCGGTTGTTATGGCAACACTAATCTATTCGTCCATATGTCAGTCATTCATCCACTCTTTGCACATCTGTCGAGCCGTCGGTAAAGACAGCACCCTGAGAATCTCTCAATCTTTATTTTTATTCTGGAATGTGCTACCTATTACCAGACCGATATCAACAGCAGCCTGCTAGAGCATACTTCCTTTTATGACTTATTAAATATTGGCTCCAACATGCCCCAAGCTGAAGGTGCCTTCCCGGCCACACATCCTGTGTCCCCTGCGTCGGTTGGAAGCTTTGCTGGACATGGCCAGGTGAGGCACTTCGGCTCCCTCTGACCCATCCCCTTCGGGAGTTCAATCTGTCATTTCAATGGTCCTTTGTCCTCCTATCCCTCTCTTCTTTTCTCTTAGTCTTCCCGTTTCTCCTTCTCTTTATCTCTTCTTTATCCATCTTCTCGATCGCCTGGAGGCTTACTTAAATCACAGATCTGAACATGAGCCTGAGAATTAGTCTAGGAGTTTGGAATACCAAAAAAAAAAAAAAAAAAAATGACGCCGATTTGGGGTTCAGCTCATAGAAACACCAGTTCGTGCAGGAATACTAACGCGATAACTCCTACGATCGTCCATCTGTGAGAACCTTATGCCTATCCCTGCCGTACAGCAGTGAGTACCTCCGTGATGCCTTAGTAATCTTATGACATTTAACCAAATACGCTTCATGCTGATACTATTTTCATTGTTCTGACGATATGTTTGGTATTGATCACGATGCAAGCATGTAAGGGGCGGTTCACAGGCCTTTACAGCGCCATGTGGATATTTTCCCAGAGTCACTTCTCTTGTGAGTAACCCTCTGTCCAGAGATGTGATTCTTCAGAAGTTCCTTTTATAAATGAGCACAGCCGCAGCCCATGGGGATGAACGTCTGTGTAGGTCCTGATGGCACTCAAGCAACCGCGAAAGACCAGGCCAAGAGTCCCCATCGGGCCATTATGCTGTTGATATCGGTCTAGTAACAAGTAGCACATTCCAGGAAAAAATTAAAAATCGAGGGATTCTCAGGGTGCTGTCTTTACCGATGACTGAAATTTGCTGAGAATTCTGAGTTTCCCACGGGAAGAACTGAAACACACGATAGAGAGTGATGTGGCTTCTGAGGGAGGGCACACTTGTGACAAAATTCCCAGAAAGCACAGAAAAGAGGGACTTCCTTTGCTGGGGTGGTGAGAGCACCACGAACAGGTTCTTCTCAGGGTTCGACTTCAACCCGCTTCCTGATCTTAGTTCTGTTTCCTTCCCTACCTACAGAGAGAACGGTCCCACAAGTTCTGGTGGCGACTGGTGGTTTCACGGCGTAAACTGGGTGACTGTTTGGTTCGCTCCACTGTTGGCTTAAGATTGGGTTGTTTAGTTCCACTGCCTGTCACACAAAAAAAACACTTACACAGTGGAACGTTCTTCTGAAAGAAAGAGTTTATTGAGTTGAACTCTAGCTAGTAAAAGGATCAGATAGATCCCAGGGCATGATGTCTACACCAGCAGCAAGCAGTTTGTTTCCCTGGGATTAAGAGGGTTCTTTTATACGAATAGTTTGCAGAAGAAATATATAAATTGTTTTGAAAGAATTTATATTGGTCATAGATAAGGGCCATTGGAGAAGGCGGATTGAGCTAGTTCTGGGATTGGAGCAGAGTCTGCAAGGAAGAGGAGGCCGCTGCTTGGGCTTGGTGCCGGGTGACAGTCTGGAAGACCCTGTGTCAGCAAGAAGTGGACACGCCAGGTGGTGGGTGGTGCCTGGTGCTTAGCTACTCGGCTGTTCGCTCCAGATAATCGCAGAAACAGCCAACTGGACGTTACTGCAAAGTTTCGATGTGCAGTCAGAATGTAAACATTCTGTTTTTGGATTTTACCCTGCAGTCAACTGATTAACCTCTCTCATCTTTATCCTCCCCCCTCCTGCCCTGCTATAATTTAATTCAAGGCATCTCAGAAGTTTTTTCTTGCCATGCGTGAGTTAAGAAACACTCCCATCGCTAAGCAAGGAAAGGTTTTAAAGCTCATTGGTCTGCAGGCTTTCTAATCACACCAAGAAAAGCGGTGACTATCACAGTGATCTATGTTTTGGGGCCAGAGCTCATTCAATTTTAGAGCACCTCTTTAAGGAAAGGTATAAATATTAAAATTCAAAGTTGTATAATTAAGTGTAGGGCACCAGTCCTATGAGCCTCAAGCAATCTTGGCTATCTCAAATGACCTCCCTTTTCTTAAAATTGGTTAGCTAGACACGAGCAACTCAAAACAGGGCGAATCCCAACATACGTGTGTTTTGGAGTGAGAATATAAAATTAGATTTCTTTAGCGCTAACCCACATACCACACCACTTATTACACGAAAGGTATTTCCACTAATATTTGTTTATTACTCTATGCATCCATACCCAAACGTCACATTTATTTGCTGAAACGTATTATGATGATTAAGACATTGTTTTAAAGAACTAAGTCCTTCACTTTGGGGTCTTCTCGCTTCAGCTGAGACGCAGGGGAGCTGCTGGAAGCTCAACACGTTTAGATCTGCAGGTGGCACTGCGTGGAGGCAGCAAGCATCCTCACACAGGAGGTCCTTGTCCTTTCCACGTGAGCATTTCTTACCCGCCCTGTAATTAACCAAAGCTTTTCAACTAAAGAGCTCCCTAGCTTTATTTACACAAATACTCTTTTTTTTCCCCGTATGGTATAATTTAAGGTACAGCCAGGAATGATGACTTTACTGGAAATAACATATTATGGAAAACAAAATATTGAGTGGTATTAAGCGTCAGGCACCGAGCCACGTTCCGTGACATTTCGAGCTCGTGAGGGTTTGACGAACCATCTGTAAAGCTGTCTCCTCGTTCCTCGGTTGTTCCGCAGTCATACAGCTTGAAGATATTACCCAGAGAGGAAGGAGCGGCCTTTTTATTAAAAACCACTTTTTCTCCAGCCACAGATGGCCATTCTATTTGCCAAGAGAATATGTCATCCTAAAGATAGACCTCAAAGGGTAAATATTTGAATTGCAAATGTTTAAAGCAAAACAAGTATAGAGTGTGTATGATATTTCCAACATTTTTGGTGAGAGGCCAATGAATGATTTAACCCACAAATGATCCCAAAGGTGTTCACGAATAATTTTTGAGAAGACAAATGAAGGCATCTATTTAAAAATCAGATCACTTTATGCTTGAAAAAGAGATTCATGGGAAAAAATTAGTTCCGCTTTAAGATAAGTGTTTTTAACTGCAGAATAAAACTGAGTAACGCCGGTGAGTGTGTTTAGTAGCTAATCCATTTCACCTTGGATCATTAGCACTCAGTCGTCAGTTTCTGTCAGCTGTTAGTTGTTGGGCTAGCTTGGAGTTTACATTTACTTGAAATTTACATGACTCACAAATTGACATGTATACATGTTTATGTAATTTATCATGCCATTACAGATTATTGCGATCTTACATTAATTATCTATGGTGGCTGTGGGGGTGCACGGCTCAGATTTCGCTTCAAGAAAACAAGCTAAGAGGAGCACGGTTGGCTGACAGCCTCTGGGTTCTAAACCTTGAGATTCACCACAGGGTTCACCCCGAGTCCCCACACCCTGGGGCTGCTCTCAGCCAGCGAGCACAGGGGCTCAGCAGAGTGGGCACCGCTGCCCCATGCAGGGGAGTCACTGGGGGAGTCACTTTCCCCCCAATACTTTATTGTGGCAAAATACACATAACATAAAACAAATGTGTATATGTGTGTGTGTGTGTGTGTTATATTACATTATGTATATAGATTTATAAATAAATATGTATATCTGTGTGAGTGTGTGTGTGTGTGTGTGTGTGTGTGTGAGAGAGAGAGAGAGAGAGAAAGAGAGAGAGAGAGAGAGAGAGAGAGAGAGAGAGAGATTCATAGAGAGAAAGAGGGAAATAGTGTCTCACATTGCTGGGTCCCCTGGTTGAGGCTGATTGGAGCTTCAAGATTGACTTTGAGTTTATCAGAAGAGAAGTTAAAACAAAAAAAAAGGATGGATGACTTAAATTATTCTCATTATTGGGGGAAAAATAAATGCATCTCAGTTCCATGGGGTTGGGGGTGGGAGTCGATGCTTTTCCTGCCTGAATTATTAATAGAGTTTCTCCCATGATCCTTGATTCTGGGGCGTGGCGGCCAGCGGCACTGCTCACCGGGATTCCTGTTGTCCCAAACACAGCTTCTCTCCTTTTGGAGACTGGGAACTGCATGTGACACGCGGTCAGTAAAATGCAGGCAGAAGCAGCGTGTCACACCTGCCTGCAAGTGCTCAGTTAGTTACCAGGGCGCGTTCCTGATGGCAGATGCTTTGTCGTCATGGGTGAGTGACAGTCCAGGGCCCCGCCCACCCATGTTGGCTCCTCCCACCGAAGGCAAACCCAACTGTTTCAAGACACTTCATTGGGCATCGTTGGCTTCTGCAGCCTGATCGGATCTCTCCTGACCTACGGGAGCGGGGGGCGGGGAAGGGGGGAGGGGAGAGGGGGAGGTGGAGGGGGAGGGGGGCTCCCGAATGAAGTCCAGAGCCATCCTGCCTGTACTGCCCTTTGTCGCAGACAAATCTGTCTGCACTGCCATTGGTCCCCAACAATGCTTTCTTCATTGAGGCTTCTTCCATGAATACTCCAATGTATTGTCTATGCTTTTTTGTATACACTATTTTTTTTAATAGCGTCAATGGATAATAACTGAGAGTGCGGGTTTGCCATGTTAGAGAGACTTTTTAAGAAGATAGTTTAAGGTAGTTTAAGTGCCTAATTCCGTGCTTGTCTGGATTGATTGCTATAGAGCCAACATTGAAAGGAATTAGACAGCTCATCCTATTTTTACCAGAATCAATTCAGCCAGCTGTTTGACGTGTGTTTAATAACACACAGATCAGACTGTGATAGGCCAAGAAAACTCATTTTCCGTTTCCAGAATCTAAAAAGGACACAGCCCCGTGCGATTTATTTATAAGTAGGCGTCTCTCAAACTGACGATTTAAGTACACCGATTTACTCAGAGACGGACAGAATCCGGAAAACGTCACGTCATCCCTAAATGAGCACTCGTTTTCATGCGGCTTGTCGAATAAGCACTGTGGAGCTTACATTTGGAAGGAAACACTTTATCGCATAAAAGAAACGATTAGAAGGAGGGCAAATGATAAGGTTTAGATGATTTGGAGGAAGAGACCGCTGACAAGGCTTAACTGGGGGTTGGTCTCCCACGCGCTGAACCGCGCTGGGTTCACCGAGGGGGAAAAGTTTGTCTGACTTACAAATTGCTCCATTGCTGTCCAGCGTTACTTCTGTACTTAACGCCATTCGATCTGGGCCCAAATGGGCATCAGGCTTTAAAAAATGGATCTCATTCATTTCAGAGCTACAACCAGATGCGTCACATGACATGTACTCACAACACAAAACACGTTGTCTAAGGCAGAGCAAGGAGTCCCAGGATAACTGGACCGCTGTATGGTGATGTTCGTTTCTTATCACATTTAAGTCTGTTTTCTCACGAGTTACGTTTCCATCCAACTATCCAAGTATCCTATGTGTGTATTTACAGAAACCTGGATTATTTTCCACGGTCTTCCCGACCATAAGCGATGTGTTCATGGCCATCCGGTTGTGTGAGTTGATTTTATTGTACTTGTATAAAGACGCTTTTCAGCCGATGAGATCACTGTGGACATTTCCCGAATATGGCACGCCGTGAGTCTCCCGAAGGTCTAGATTTCTGCACTTCGCCAGCCATACAGTGCGCATATTATGAAAGTCCTCCAAAGCCTCCTAGCAAATCCCAGGGGGAAATGAAGGCATGGGTGGCACCACAGAAATCCACTTCCTTAGCTCTTACATATGTATACATCAGTGGTCAGGATGTTATAGGAAGCATTTTTTATTAATCAAATAAGTGAAAATGCAAACTTATTAGAAATACGTGATTAGGTCACCAGTACACGTGTCTAAAAGGCTTGAAAAGTCACAACCATATTAGGCTCTTAAAACTGGCCAGATCATAGTGTCCATTTAAATGTATTCTTTTCACGGAAGCAAAGTAAATGAATGAGCTAAAGCTTTATAAGTGGAAACAAACACGGTATCGTAGTCTGCGTTAGTAGAGGGGGAAAAGTCCAGCCTCTTGCAGTAATACGCGGGTGAGCTTATCAAAATGTATGATGCGTGCACTGCGTGGATGAACTCTGTCTTTCTATTGGAGATAGGGTTAAATTCTGTCTCCTGGATCCTTGCGAAGGTGAGGGCATGCATCTTTCAGTAGTGTATCAGTGGATGATCTTCTGTGTCCTGAATTCTTATTCCTCTTCCAGTTACAATTTGGTGCAAGAGTCTTGGAATCCATCTCTCCTTTATATATTTGCCTCTTCCTAGAGCGAAACAAGGCTGTTCTCTTAAATGATCGCAAATGACATTTGGCCATAGATAATAGTTAACGTAGAAACTTGAAGCGCTGTTAAACTCTGCTTACTTCTGACACGGTCTTGGACCAAATTGGCAGATATACAGAGATGTATCTGGGTGGTAACATGCAGACATCATTACAATGTGCGGGTGACTGTCTGAGGTCCCTGTCCCCACAGATAGCTTCAGTAGACGCAGCAGTGTGCATGGCAGTGAAGTGTTATATATAAGGAAAGATCTATTTCAAGATATTGTTAAGGTTTTTCATCTTCGCGTTTGGAGAAATGAATTCATTTTCACACCTGCATATGTGTGCCTTTTTATGAAATCCATCATATTTTAGTAAAATACAGATATTTCTTCCTTTTGGAGAAACATCACGTTAAAAATAAACCATCCTACCTGGAAAAATCATCCAGACCTTGAAATTGGTTTTCCATTGAGACTGTTAAGCCTGTTTCAGCTGAAGCCCAAGCGACTGCAAAGCCAAGAGCAGCTGGTACAGGCCTCTCTGGGGAGTCAGCTTATTCCTCTTTAGGCACTCTGAATGGCACTCAGCGACAGGTGCTCCCGGAGGCCACAGCAAATCTTCATTTGGAAGTAAATGTGTGAGTGGTGGCTCCATTTTTTCAATAATTTTTTTACACACATTTTCTACATTTCTCTGGATCAAGAAGTTTTGCTCTTAAAACGAGACAACACAATACTCTCCATAAAATCAGGTTCTCACCGAATGATAAAACTCGAAGAATGCAGAAGTTGCTTTAAATCAATCGAAAGTGTCTTAAGGCCACTGGTTCCATGGTTCGATATTTGCCTTTTCATTTTTTTTTTTTTGTTTTTGATCCATACTTTTTCATTTCCTTTTTCAATAATGAAATGGCTCCTGGGCTCTTACAGACCCCGAGGTCCTGCTTGACCTCAGACTACCACTTTCGATTGTGTGAAAGGCTCTTCTTATTGACTAACCTGTATTTCCGTGTAAAGCGATGACTGGGCATGAAGGATGGCTCAGAAACGTATCGATAAGCAAAGCACGAAGCACATTGTCATGTCTGCGATCAGGGAGTGAGGGGTTTCCAAGGTGGCTCTCGGCACGTTCCTAATGCACTCTGGGTTCTTAGCTAAGACCCTAAATCTCTCGTCGCTGGTGGTCCACCTGCTGCTGCCCACCCCGTCTGGAAAACCTAAAACCTCGGGGTAGCGTGCAATTGCTCACGTGATGTTGCTGCACCGTCTCTTCCCAGGGCCCGAGCTTAGGGTGCACGCTCTAGGAACTGAAGCTAACAAAGCGTCTGTCTCTCGGGGTTCAGTTGAGGGAGGGAGAGCGTTTGCAGAGGTCATTTCAAGGGGCCACATACAGTTCCTAGGGAGATGGCAGAGGAAACGCTGGGGAAATAAAGAATAAAAAAAAAAATGACTGGCTTTAGGATCGCCATCCCTCAGCTTTTCCCCACCGTGATCACACAGCATGGGGCTCCCCTTGCTTGGGAGGACGCTGTCTGCACCCCTCACTGAGACAGCAGGGTCACCCCCGCTGGGTGAGGTCAGCACATTTGCAGTGGGTTTTGAATGCGCCCGTGCAGGGCGCCCAGCAGTGAAGTCCACCGGAAGTGAGCTTGTGTGTGGCCTGTGGCTTCTGGGAAGAGGGGGTCTGGGCTCTAGTCAGGGGCCTGTCTTAGAACTGTCCTTGTCGCAGGGCATGGGAAACCATGCATTCCCGGTGACGCGTGCCACTCAGATCTGCTGTTCAACTCAGCCATCACTGCAGTCATCCATCCATCCGTCCAGTGAACACGAGCGGGGCGGAGAGGAAGGACAGGGACGCAGAGAAGCCTCTTCCCGGCGGCTCCCCCTCCCGCCAGCCAGCCTCGCCCTCCATCGGCCCCGTTTCCACAGGGCAGGCCCCTGCAGGTGGTTCTAGCTGCCAGGTTCCGGAAACTCCCCCTTTTCCCGGTTGCTTTACGAGCTCCGGGATGGGGGCCCGTCTCCCGTGTTTATCCAGTCTCTGGGTGGCCCCTCATTCTTCTGTCTCATGCATAACAAACCCCTGCATTGAAGTTCCCTTGTTTGAAATCTCAAAAGTGGCCTCTGTTCTCTCGTCTGGACCCCAAGAGCTATCAGGCCTACTGGGGCTCCCTTATGTAAATCAAGGGGAGCAGGACCCCAGAAGCTGGGCCAGTCTCTATGGAGGGACAGCTCTGTCTACATGGTGTGTTGAGACTAGAGACCCTCAAGGTATAGGCTGCGGAATGCAGTGGCTTGAAATATTGATGAGCTTGGAATTCTGCATATATTTTCTGTGTATATTTTCGGATGTGTTGACTCCTCTCACACACCACGAGCAGACTCAAACCACCATCAGCTCTCACCTGGGCTAACGTCATTGTCCCTTAACTTCTCTCTCCACCTTCATCCTTTTTCCTCTACATCTATTCCCTGTGGTGACCAAAATATCATCAAAGAGCAAAAACAAAAAGCGAACAAAAAACGTAACCCGTGTCTCTGTCATTACCATCCCACCCTCGGTGACAAAAGCCTTAGGGTCCCATCAGCCCTGCTCACTTGGTGTCAATACTTTCAACTTCCTCTCTCCCTGCTTGTGTATTTGCTTGTGAGTCCCCATTTGCTTGTCTTACGCTATTTCTTAAAACTCCCAGCATTTCCTCCTCGTACCCAGTGTCTTCACGACCACCCTCTACCTGTATCATTCCTCGGCCTCACCTCACCCAACACCTATCCATCCCTCCTGTCTCACCCCAACCTCGGTCCCTCCATTCACCCACGACTTAATTCCTGCATGGTCTGTTGCAGTCCTTCACACTTCATATTTTTGCTTTGTAAAGTCTGTGTGATCCTGTGTTTGTCTGTCGTCCCTTCCAGAAAGTAAGTAAGCTCCAGTCTGAGGTTCTTCTGATCACTATCCAGAAACCTCAGTCTTTTTGAATGATGGCAGGAGAATGGGCCAGACATGAAACCATGTGTAACTTCCTTCTTGTCTGTCGTTTTCATCACTTCCTGTATCATTGACTCGAAAATGTGAGCATGCATCATGAACACTGGAGGAGATTAAGGCACCGGTTTGGGGGACCACACTTCTAGAGCTTCCTGTTTAATAGGTTGAAAGATGAAACCTGTGAATTAGCGCCTCCAACCATGTCTCAGTGATGGTTATGCTGCTGTTCTGAGCATCCCACCTGAGACCTGTCGCTGAGACATGTCCGTTTTCTCGTGGCCTTACCTGAGCTGAGAGGGTCACAAGTAAGGAGTACCCTGTGGACCAGGCTCAGAACTACACTCCAGGAGACAGGAACTGTATTCCAAGCTTTGTCATTGATTCTTTTTCTTTTTTTTCTGTGTCCAGAGTAAATCACTAAGCATGTATAAAAAACAACTTCATCTTTCAAAAAAACGCTGACCCAACTGCTTTGAGAAATAAAATATGACCATCCATTTTTAGATCTTCAAAATTGTATTGAAGTGCTCGGCCATTACTGCCTGATGATGTAATATTGATCACCATCCAGCTACCTTATTGATGCAACAACATATTAATTATTGATGGAAATTGTCTGCCTGAGCTTCTATTTCAATTAAGCGTCATTGTCATTACCTTCTTGGTGAAGTCGCCCTCGGGACCGTACACCGTTCACAGTTTGAATGTCCTCCACAGTGTGGCCCTTGGCATGGGTTGCTTTGTAGTTGGAAACAAGCCAGAGGATGATGCCTTAAAGAGAATATAATTGTTTGATGCAACTGAACCGTGAGTGCCACCTGGATGCACGGGACCACCTGATTCTCTTCGTATCCGACGGAGTTAGCAGAAACAATTGTCAGGAAACCGTCTTTGTGATGTCAGACATCAAGGAAGTCCAGCGACTTTTGAGAACGGAAATACGTTTTTATGGAAAGAAGTACACTCACACCAGAGAACGCTCCCATGCTCCATCGCACACAGAATAAAGCTTTCTGTGCCGGTGTGTGCATACACCACGTCCACCAGGGAGGGACTCTGCTCTCTTCCCGGAAATGTTTTGAGGTGGCTGCCAGTGGATTGAAGCTAATGAAGAAAGATAAGTCACTGGTGGAAGCGATCATTAAAAACAAACAAACAAACAAGCAAACAAACACTTTACTGTCCTCTCTCTTCACTTCCATCAAAATGACTAATTTTTTATCATTCTGATATTTTATTGTCGTCCTGAGCAGACCTCTACATCCTTGATTTTACATAAAAGTGGCCGCAGAATGCGCTTAATGAAGATTTTCTTTAGCTTGATATATGTGAGGCCTTAGCCCTTTGGCGTGTGTGGTGTTTGGATTTTCTGCTCTGAAAATAAAGCACGTGGCGGCCGGTGGTGCGTGTGAGGTGCAGGAGGTGAGTGTGGGGGCGGCGAGAGGTCTGACCCCTTTCATTGGTGTGTGACACAGTAAGAATGGCGTCAAAGTCATCCTGACATTGCCTCATTTGTTTTCTGTCTTAGCCCACACTCGCTTGCTTTCACAAAGGTATGTGTCTTATGACATTGATTATCTCCAAGTATAATTTATCAGCTCACTCTTCTTTATTCTAGTTTTTTCTATAGCATTGCTATTCAGTTGTTAGAAGAATTAGTCTTAAAAGCGTATTCTTCCTGAGAACACAAGTATAAAACCGGTGTAAAATATAATAAAAGATAATTCTTTATTTTCTGCCTACACGTCGTTGGAATTGGTTGATGGTGGTTTCATTTTTTCCTTTTTTGGTATAGCTTAAAGATACATAAGGGTTATATTTTAATAGTTTTCGTGTGTTTTCCTTTTCACTCTCTCCTTATAGAATAAAGACATTTATTTCTCATCATGGTCTCTCCAGGGTTATTACAGATTCTGACTGTATCATGAAAGCTATGTTTGAGCCCTCTATGTTTTTATGTAATTATTTCAGAGAATTTTAGCATTCTTAGGACAGATTTTTTCACTCTTTTCGGAAACTTTTTATTAAGCCACATAAAGAATTTAAAGCTACCGACTTATCATATTGCTTCTTCACTGAGAATTGGTTTAAGGATATCCAAACGAATAATTGATGAGGATATTACATTTCTTAACTATCAAATTAGTCACTATTTGTATAATAAGAAGAGAAAGTGGAAAGTAAATAATGGCATGGCACCGTAGAATGTCCAAATACATTCATCACGCTTATTCCACTTAATCGAACTGGAAATATCATTTCAAGAAGAATTTTTTGATACTATCTCCCATATGGAAATGAAATACATGCATTTTATTTCAATATATGGCCATTTCATGTCTTTTTTTTTTCTATACAATTCTGTATTTGCCTTTTTTTCCTTTTGTGGAGTGCCTGCTCATGTATTAGTTTGTACTAATGTTGGGTGACAGGTTCATAGGTTATATGTACACACACGCAGACGTACACACAGTGAAAATTCCTTTTTCTAGTGTACGGTGTTCTATAACTAACGTTAAGTTAGCAAACCCTTTGCGGACAAACATTTAGGTTGTTTCAAACACTTTGCCGTTACAGACGATGCTGTAGAGACAACACCGCGCATGCGCCAGTGAGGAGCATGGAGAACATTGTGGGGAGGCGTGGATGGAGGAGGGGAGCCTTCGTTTCCACCCCCGGCGTTCGCTTCCATGGGAAGATCGATCTTGGAGTAAGACTCCTGCTCCCTCTCTCTCTCTCCATCCCCTTCATTAATTCCTTTCCTCCAGGGAGTAGAAGAAGGCTTTCTGATATGTGAGAAGAACGCGCAGGTGTCAGAGCCACCTTCTGCCCGTTCTCTGGGGACCTGCCTGCCTGCCCAGAGCACTGTTCTCTTCTTACTCAGACCCTCTCTCCACCGAGAGAGGCCTGTGGTGCCTTAGCTTCGTCCGTGCCAGGACGAGTCGCCCTCTCTGAGCCCAGAGGTCCCTCCCAGCCATGTCACTAGACTGTCACGTCTAACACACGTTCTCCAGCAGCGGGCTGCCTCAGGAAAGCGCGTGTCCACAACCTTCTTACTTTGTGTAGATACAGTAAGCCATCTGTGGGAGGAAGGGCTGCAGAATGGAGGGGAGAATCAGGAAACCCCAACAGTTGCCTGGGAGATCCAGACTCTCTAAGTCCCACATATGTGGAGGGCAATTAGTCTACAATGGTAGAATTTCTAGGAAAAGTGCATGACCTGTCCTAAGGAACTTTACGGCTTCCTGGAGTAAGGAATTCAGACTAGTGCCATTACGTACGAAAGCATGAGAGTTCGGGCAAATACGGGGCAGTGCTTTCTTGTGACACTTTATCTAAGTAGCAGTGATGTGCAGACCTCAAATAGCAACTGATGTGAGGAGGGAGAGGGATTTCGTGCTGGTTTAAAACAAGACCGATGTTTTCTGTTGTTTTATTTATTTCCTTCAATGGCATACAGGAAGGACCAAGTCACATCGCGGGAGAAGTGCTGTGGCATTTGGTAGCAAAGAGATTTGTTTCGGTGGCTTATTGGAAGCTGTTTTGAGACCGTTTTTGCTGGGGTCTCATCAAGAGTCCCCGGTGATTTGGTGAAGAACAGTGAAGACCTCTGGAGGACAGTTTGGTGGCACGCTGTGTACCTCTTGGAAGGCAGTCACGTGGCTGGGCAGTCGCTTTGGTCTAAGGGGCTGCAAGGGACAGGTTAGTGTGTGATGGAATTTGCCTCCGAACGTAGAGACAAGAGCATTTCAATAAATTGTCACCAATCGCCCACTTACCCATGTTTTCGTGGCCGTATTAGCAGTAGTGATATAATATACTTTTTCTTGCCTTTAAAAATGATCAACCAGCATGTAGCCACTACTCCCCCTGTTGGTATTGATGGGTTATAATTCAGAGCGGCAATCATGACACACAATTCATAATGTCACCCCCTTGTTTTCTAATATCTAGATGCAATGAAATTGGAATAATGTCAAACAAAGCCAGTCCCAGCTTCTCTCCCTCCTAACAGACCCTCAGATTCTCACCGGGGTGGGAATTCTCCTTCGCAAACACTACAGCGTTAACTGAAGCCGCCCTGTATCTCTCAGAGATGCCATCTCCCCAGGCACTGCGAGACGGACCCCATGTGGTACCCAAGCTCCATGAACCCATCTGCACTCTGGAGGTGGCCCAGGACCCCTGGGAGTTCAGCGTCAGTGACATTTTTAGATCCTGAGAGCGTTGAGAGTTCAAATGATGACTTCCTCTCCTCACCATTCCCGGCGATGCCTTCTTGAACCTAGGCCCCGAGATAAACCGAAACAGATGCCTTCTCCGTCTTCCGGAGGAAGACCCTGTAGGAAAAGAGGACGGATCGGACGTCCCAGAACGTATGGATGTGTGGCTTCTGCTCGTGAAAAACGTCTTTAAAGGAGGAAGATGCTAAGCCGCATTGCAGGCTTCCAACGTGCACTCATTGGAGGGGAAAAAAAAAACTACTATTTTTCTTAATTTATAAAGAATGCATACTTTTGAATAAAAACATTTCAGAGGACTTTTGTGAGTTTTTTTAAATTAACACAGCGAAACGGACCATTTTTAATGTAAGCCCCACGCAGCCACGGCCCCCTCCCCCACCCCCAGGCCGTGTGCTGTCAAACTCGGCTGGAATCAGGTGGCAGGATCGTCTCTCACTTACGCTCATATAAAGCTCGCCTCAACGAGCTTCTCTACGTTCATTCGTTTTAGGTCGACTTCCAATCACGTAGGGACTTTCTGGAAAGAGAGCGAGATGGGGCTAAGGAGAAGCCCGCAGTCCCCTTAGCCACGTGCGAGGGGTCAGTTAGCTCAGAGTCTCAGGGGCTCTGAACCGTGGATCCCAGAGGGGCCACAGCTTCGTCTCAGAGACGCACATCCCGACGCCTGTGCCACACACCGAGGCGGTCCTTTCCAGAGCCGCCTGCTCGCAGTGGCCGCTGTGAGAGGCCCGTCCGTCGTCACTGCCCTCAGGAGAAGCCAGGCGACAGCCTGTGAAGGAATGTGAAAGAGATATAAACTAACAATCGCATACAAGATTCAATGCTAGTATTAATATTTGTGGAACGAATAATTCTTAGTTCATAGTCTTATTTAACGTCCTTTTTTTTCTCGTTGAAATGCACTTGACCTCTCGCCGTGGAAGCCTGTCCGTGAGGTGGGCAGGCGGGGCACCCGGCTCGCTCATTCTCGGGTCCTGGGTTTCGGGGTTCTGGGTTAGAGTCTGTGTTCCCCCTGGGATGGCTCTGGGTTTGCTTCTCAGCGACCTGTGGGACTTCTGCCTATCTGGAGAGAAAATTTTCTTTTTCTTTCTCTCTCTCTCTCTCTCTCTCTTTTTTTTTAGTGGCACAGAAGTCACATCTTCATTCGTATGCAATGGAGCGAGTATGAGCATGTCAAAGATGACATCTTCTCTGTGACCTGAAGCTGCCCGCCTGACAATAAGGAATGCCACCGGAAGGACGAGTCCACCGGAGCCCCAGACCTCGGTCCCCGTGATCTCGTCATCTAGAGCTTTGCTGAGGAGTCTTCTGTCCCTCATTCCCACGACCAGACTCTGTCCTGAGGCATCTCGGGACCACAGCAGAAAGGAGGACCCATCCCCTCCGGAGGGATGACTGAGATGTGAGCACAGCGTCCCCTTTGAGGCCTCACCTGTCACCTGTTTACTGCCCACAGCCTCCTGCTCCGCCCTCATCAGCAGTTCAGGCCCTTGGCCCTGTACCTGGAAATAATAACAATTATTTTACATTTGCTGCTCATGTTTTCTCTATCTAATCTACATGAAAGTTACAGTTTTATCTTTGTTTTACTCGAGCAGATTTAAGTTCAGGATCATGCAGCTGATCAGTGGCAAGCTGAGGCTTTACATGTGTCAAGTAGGTGAGAAACAGATACTGTTATTGTTAACCTAAAAATAAAAGGGCCTTTCCAAGGGAGAGGCAGCAAGCATTTACTTGAGATCAATAAGAATGGCTAGTTAGGACACAATGATCCCGGTAGTGCTCTGATTAAGAGACAGATATTTACAAGAAAGGGGAAAGGAATAATTACACCCCTAGTAGGAACGGATTTCTGTCAGCGCAGAGAAGCTAACACAGCGCCCCTAATTCTCAACAATGGTTTTTTATTTTCAGTCTGGTAGCCATCAACCCAGTAGACATAATAACCATTTTCCTATTATCATCTTTGTAAACGGTTCTTTGAGACACGATGCTACTTTAGGCCTGATCCAAAGGTTATTTTTGCTCTGTTTTAACAGTCCCAAGTCTTGAGGCATAAGATGTGCAACGCAGGTCCTCTGGGCTGGCAGCTCCGATTCCCTTTTAAAGTTGGTCTAGTTATATATTTTATGACAATATAGAGATGTAGATGGATATAATTTCCTTGTGTTTTCTGTGACTTCTTTAGGAGTTACATAAGACTCTTTATGAGTTAAGAATTATTTGTCCCACAAATACACACAGGAAATGTGATAGATACTAGCATTGAATTTTGTGTGCGATCGTTAGTCTATATCCCTTTGTTTTGCTCTCAACCTTGATACGATTTGCCTCGTGGGTTGAATTATAATTCAATTTCTGTGACTGTCACTTAGCAACATCTTTTCGTTAGGCCCAATTATGCAATGTTTTTTTACCCACATTACTCCAATAAACTTAATTTAAAAAATAAAAATTAAAACTATAGTATAGCTCAAGTGATTAGAAGAGGCAAACAAAAAAACAGAAGCAACTAGATCTCTAGAGGTAGCAAGGAGATGCTTAGAATTAAAACACCAGGACGCCCTGCGGTGAGATCTGTCGCGCCCTATGGGGATCACTGGGCATCACCGGTCCCTGAAACCAGCGGGGTCTCCAGTCTGGGCCCGGGGGCGCTGGCAGGCGGGTGTAGGCACAGACCTCCAGCTCTGAGCGTGAACCCAAAGTTTCCTGATGGGTCGGAAACGCACTGGGTCTTGGCTGCCAAACGGGAGGGCGGGAATCCAGGAGGCTGTGTAAACGTTCGTGGGAGCACGGTTCTCACCGCGCATGCATTTGCATTGTGTGGGCGGGAAGCGGTGCCCACCTGTGGCCCCCGTGGCTGTGCCCGGGCATGGACCAGTCTTGACCCTCGAGGTGACGGCTACAGGTGGGCGTCTCAGTGCAGCCACCTCTGTTATCACCCGCCCTTGCTCTGCTCCCAGGACTGCTGGCCTCGGCCCTCACACCGCGTCTCTGCAGAAGTACTTACAGAAACCTGGGCAAACGGATCTGCGAAGCCACCATCAGAAACATCCAGGCTTGCCTGCCTTTGGGGCCACCGTGCCCAGCGTGACTGGGCTCACGTAATGGGCAGGACAGCCTCATAACAACACCAGGCGGATGAAGGGACTTATCCCACACCCCTGGTTATATATTTGACACATCCGGTATATTCTGGAGCTGCTGACCCCTTACTGAATGCACTATCAGGTAAGGAGGCATTTACATCAGCTTGTCCCTAACTTGGGGAAGGCATTTTTTTCCCCCTTTAGACTTTACTTTTTTTTTAGATCCGTTTTAAGTGCAGAGCAAAACTGATGGGAGGGAAAGGGATTTCCCACACGCCCCAGCCCCCTCCTCAAAGGCACAGCCCTCCCCCCACCCGCCTGTTATCAGCACCCCCACACACACACACCAGAGCGGGGCACTTGTCACAGCAGACAACCCTACACTGACAGGCGGTCACCCCACGTCCATGGTTTACCCTGGTCCCTCTCGGTGGTTACAGTCCATGCGCTCGGACCAACGAGCCATGACAGGCATTCGTAAC
This sequence comes from Macroglossus sobrinus, assembly GCA_004027375.1. Taxonomy (NCBI): domain Eukaryota; kingdom Metazoa; phylum Chordata; class Mammalia; order Chiroptera; family Pteropodidae; genus Macroglossus; species Macroglossus sobrinus. Next base: position 63,467 of record PVKZ01003876.1, on the reverse strand, counting down.
ATTGCATCCCACACGGTATTGTCACTGCCCTAAAAGTCCTCTGTGCTCTGCCTCTTCGTCCTCCCCCTGCCCAACCTTTGCCACCCGCCAATTCTTCACACTAGCCACAGTTCTGCCTCTTCCAGAATGTCACAGAGTTGGACTCAGACTATACGTAGTCTTTTCCGACTGGCTTTCTTCACTGAGCAATAAATACATTTAAGATGCCTCTGTCTCTTTTCATGACTTGATGATAGCTCATTTCTTTCCCCCTGTTGGATAGATCACAGCTTATTTATCCATTTGCCTGCTGAAGGACACCTCGGTTGTGTCAAAGGTTAAGTTTTAATCATTTAAGTGTCGTCCACCAAGATTCTCCACCGTAGAATAATAATTATTTCCTCTTTGTAGAAAATCCATGACTAGGTTCTAGGAGGGTGTAAAAATATCCTCTTCTATATCACACGTTCACATACTGATTATTTTTAGCATCCATTAATGATTTTCTGACTTCTTTCTGTATTTATTGTTGGCTATGATACTGTGAGAGCCCTCCCTCCCCTCCCCTCCCCCATTTATACGTCCGTTTATATCAGGGTAGACTCATATATGTTTATTTTATCCAGTGGGGCATTGTCTGTTATGATAAATACCTATTTTGATGCTCAGATGTCCACAGGTGGGGCCCGAGGCAGCTCTGCCCTCTGGTTCCTGGTGAGCCTCGACATGTCCTGAGACCCCTCAGGGACTTGTTTGTTTTCTGGTGTGTTGAGCTGTTTCCAGACTCGTCTGAGGCTCTTCCCGGCCCAGCTCTGACATCGGCCATCTTCCCAAGCAGTCCCGGTTCCTTTGAGCAAAGAATAGTATTTAGAAACCAGTATCTTGATGTGAGGCCATGCGTGCATTGGATTTTTCATCAAGTTCACAGAGAAGACAAGGAGCTTACTCTAACCGCTCTCGCAGACATGCGGGATGGTTAAGGGACGTGAAAACCGAAACCTGGCATTCAAAAGCACCCGGATGCTGATACTGTATTCATATAATATCTCCCTATATAATTCTATGAACACGAATGGGTTGCCTTTTGTCTTTGAAATTCCTTGGTTTTAATGCCAGTGACTTCCATCTTTGCATCATTTGTTCCAAATTTAGGAGAGAGTAGGAGGACTGAATTGGCCAAAGTAGTATTTCTGTACCATAGAAAATTATATTACATCACATAGTATCTTCCACAGGCTTTCTCTGAAGTTACGCATAATTCATTTCGTACAATCACATTTTATTGTTCTACTCCTATGACGGCTTGAAAGAAGATTATTTCTGTAGAAATTATACTTCTTATTCTTTGTTTAACGTTTCTATGAGATTAAAACCACACTTAGAGGCTAGCTGAATTTACTGTCCACAGAGGCATCAAAAACTCAAAAGAATCCCAAGCATGTCCAGGCAAGGTTTCTGGATCTTATTCTATTTGAAAAATACGGCTAAAGTATTTCACACTTTCTCCTCTTCGTAATCATCATCAAATTCCGAGATCAGCTAGGAGGGGTCATAACCCTCAGGTGGAATTTCTAATCGAGATGCGGGCATCTGTTCACCTGTTTCTCTGCAGCTTGGTCTGCTGGGAACGTCCCCGCGACCTCTGCTCATCACTCTGATGGTACCCACCACTTCTGAAGGAGCTCGTCTGTGCCACGGGTCATATACTTTGCTCGCACGACTGGGTGGTTTTACTCATTTCATTTCAACGTCTGGGCAAAGCCGCTGGGGCTCCAGGGACTCGGGGCCTTAGAGCCAGACCCGCAGGCTCCCGGGCTGGCGCTGCCCGAGCGGTCTGTGTCGCTTACAGCACTGTTCTATAGTGGTACCAAGCAAACGTCATCTCCCTGCATCAAACTAGATAGATAGTGCGTTTCAGGCCCTAACCCTGCACCTGTGAGGAGGGAGTTCTCTGCCTTCTCTGTGTCTCAAAACAAGCCATCCATCCGCCAGCCCAATTTTCATTTGTCACTGGTTCTCCCGACATTTTTTTCGACTGAAATTTTTCGACTGAAACATCCACGTCCTTAGGGAGTTCATTTATTTAAAGGTACCTTCTGTAAGTGACTTAATCAGATCAGCGCTGGGCGGGGAAGGGGGGTGGCATCTGTACAACAAGGTGACTAACTGTGGATGCATTTCTCTGACAATTGGCGTGGCTGGGTGCTGGTTCTCAGATGCGAGGGGCCAACTCGAGTAGCATTGCCCCCCCCCCCCCGAGATAATGTGAGCATACTGAATCAAAAAAAATAATAATAAAAGTTAGGTTTGCTTATCTCCAAGAGATGGGATTGGGATCATTTTTACCTTTCTCTTTGTGACATTCTGAAATGAAGAAGGCATGCCAAATCCATGCTGTGGGGGACTCAGGCACCAGAAGTCCTCGCGGTGAATGTCACTGGAGTGTCACGCTGGCAAAGAAGAATCCGTGAGCAGCGTCTCTGCCTCAGAGAGCTGAGGGTGTGAGTAAACACGCATCGAAACCAACGTCGGTTAAACACTTAGCACACAAACTGTCTGTAACTCGGATATTCAAACAGCCTGTACATACCAAGTGTTCTTTCAAAGAACCCCTGCAGGATACAACTATTAACCGGATGAATTACGTTAACGATTTTTTTTCTTCCAATTGTGAAATATCTCATCATCACAGACATATCCTCCTCATTCATCATCTTATTATACTCTTGGCGTCCATATGCCAGCATTTTATTTACGAATTGGGGATCTATATTCACATGTCGGCGAAAGAACTTCCCACCTATAGAAGTTTTTTTTAAAACATTTTTCATTTTTCAATTATAGTTGGCATACAATATTATATAGAAAGGGTCCATCAGAGTTTATTCGAGCTGAAACTCTGAGGACATGCATGGAAGCGAGATCTCAGTGGACCAAGGATATGCCCCACGAGGGGTGGTTATGCAGCTAACTGCCCATAATTAAGGGGCTGGAGGAAGTGAGACGGAGAAATCTCTGAGACGAGAGAAAAGCAGAAGGAAGAGATACGTACACGCTTCCTTCACATGCTGGGTCCGAGAGCTGATGGTTAACCCAGCACCCAGAGGTGGTGTGCACGGAACACGCTCACCCCGGGGGGCCTGTGGTATCCTGCCCCTGGGCCCCTCGGCTGTGCCTCCAAGGCATCTGGAGAAGAAAGGAAATTACTCTGCCGTTTCCCGTTATCCTAGATAACGGGCAGACTCACTGAGAGTAACGACTGGCCTTGGCTAAGGAAGCTACAGGCCAGGACGGGACTGCCCGCCGTGACCTTGCCCGCCGTGACCTTGCCCGCCGTGACCTCGCCCGGTGAGGAATGTATGATCGGACAGTCCTGTGTGGCTATTTTCCGTCACTGGGCTTGCCAGGCCTGCCAAGTAGCCCCCTAAGCTCGTCAAGCCTACGACGTCACCCCCTTTTGTTGACATGCAAGTGATGTGATAACCGTTTTAATTCCTTCCATGGCGATTGGGAAATCAGATTTTCACATCTTGGAGTGAGTGTGTGTGCTTGCACACACAGGCGTATGTGCGGTACAGGTGTGTGTGTGCATGGGATTTAATATATTTATATCCTTATAACATGCATTTCTTAGAGACTTTCAAATTCCTGGCAAGCACAGCATTTATTTTTTTGAATAGTACGGTGTTTTTCTCTCCTCTTCAGTGGCCATGTGACTCAGGGAAACCTGCTTACCTGTCTGACCCTCAGCGTCTTCCTTTGAGAAATCGCGTGGATGACACCCACCCCGGAAGCTGGGTGACAGACGGGGTGCAGGGGACATGCTCGCCACCGTGCCCTGCCCATGCCAGATGGACGCCACCAGCCTCAGCTGGGCTCCAGCCAGTCCTAGCCCTGGGCACTCCAATGCAGCACCTGTGCTGGCCAGGACAGGTCGTCCAGCTCTGGCAGCAGACGGGGGCTGCGACAGCAGACACAGGCCCTCCCTCTGTTTCCCGGCTGTGGGACAGGCTCTGGGGGAATCAGGATGTGGTTATACCTACCCTCAATCCAGGTTCGAGCCTGGGGCGCTTTGCTTTCTCCCCTGGAGTGCTGTGGGACTTAGCCTGCCTTGGCCCCCTGACCTGGCCTTGGGCGGGCCCACAGGCCATCCCAGGCCCGCACCAGCCACTCTCTGCACTGACCTCCGCCTGCGCCCCCAGGGGAGACGGTCCCGCCTGGGGAGCTGTGCGGGCGTGGGCTCTGGAGTAGCTTCTCGGGCATCTTCCAACAGAAAAATTTATACCAGCTGAAATAGCACCCCATTTCCCCCTCCCCCACCATTTTATTCTATGAAATTGGCTTAACATGTTTCTTTTTATCGAGATTCCACATATAAGTGATACCGCGTACGATTTGTCTTGCTCCGTCTGGCTGGTCTCCCTGGGTGTGATGCCCCCAACGCCGAGCATCCTTCCACGCTCCATGTGGTTGCACACGGCGGGATTTCCTTCTTTCTTCGTGGCTGAGTAACGTTTACACACACGCACGCTCACGCACACAACGATCACGTTTTCTTTCTCCGTTCGTCCGCTGGAGGACTTTGGGTGGATTCCGCAGCTTGGCCGTTGGGAACTGTGCTGCAACGAACATGGGATTGAGATGTCTCTTCAAGACTCTGGTCTCAGTCCCTTCAAAGTGGAATTGCTGGGTCGTACGGTGGTTGTACTCCTAGCTGTCCAAGGAGCCTCCATACTGTTTTCCAAATGGCTACACCAAGTCACACGCCGACCAGGAGCGCATAAGGGTTCCCGTCTCTGCGTCCTCACCAACGTTGATCATCGCTTGTCTTTGAGAAGAGCTTTATGGTGGTGGTTCTTGAGTCTCACACAGCAGCTTTCTGGAATTCCTATCTCTCAAATATGGATTTGATCTTAGGAAATCTGAGGTTGCCACTGGTCGTTCTGAGATGCCTGCATTTTAAATTATGTTAAAAGTGAAAAGTACCCCTTACCCGCCGAGGCTTTTATTTAATTCCAGCTATCAGCGTGTTTCGTTTGGAAAAAGATTTTAAAGATAAATCAAATAATGTGAGGCTTAAGAGATTTTGGCACTGTTAGGGATTGTTTTTAAATTATTGCATGAATTCTTTTTATGTTTTTCCACAAGGGGCTCAGGACTCGTAGAGCACAAATGAATCAGTTATTCTACCTTAGGCTCCTATTATTTATCATTAACATCTGCCCTGGGGGTTAATCAATTAATGAAAAATTTCCTTAAGGTGTATTACAAGTAAAGGGAGGTTAGCCAGCTTTCCCAGCTAGTTATATGCAAATACATTGAATTATGAGCTCTGAAAAAAATTCAGCAAGGACATGAGATCAACTACTGTCTCCTTTGAGCAAAGTAAAATATAGTTAAGTCGAGATATTCTGTCACCACCGGGTAGCAAATCCCCTTCCTCTTTTTCTTCTTTCCTTTTAACATAACCAAGGCTTTAAAACCCAGATAAAAACCTTCAAGATTTCCTCGTTCAAGCTTTTCCATTAGAAAAAGACAAAAAACATATCAGGGGCCAGAGGAGTTTGAGTCATTTTCTTCCGATGATGAAGCTGGGGTGTGTGTGTGTGCGCGTGCGCGTGCGCATGCATGTGCATGTGTGTCCCATGTGTTCATACAGATATACATGTGTGTGTACACCATATAAATACTATATATAGATAAACAGAGCGTATCATTCCTTTCTAAATAGCTCTGCATTTTACGGGGAGACACGTAATATCAAGTATAATGAAATCTAGAAGGCGATGTACAGTTTCCGTAGACTAATAAAAGTTATTTTGATATTTCTATGAGAAAAACATGATGCTTTAATGTCTCTAATTACAGTTACACTCGAAAAAAAGTGAATCATGGTTAACATTAACAAAAGAGTTTCAAGTATGTGATGGCATTACTCTCCTAAAACCAAGCCAACTTTTTCACCAAACCGTAGTGAGTTTACAGACAGCCAATGGATGCCATGTGCTGGAAATTAGGGAAAGTATCAAGCTGCATTTGCTAAGCTGGGTGATGATACTGTCCCCATAATTCCATCGCAAAACACCATCTGGCCCCCAGCACATGGACTGTGAAATTCTGGCTTGTGCCCTGTGGCATTGGGTGACTGTGACCCTCTCGGGCGGTGACTTTGGGGGAGCCATTGCAATTCTCACTTCTTCAAACTGTGTCCTGGGCACACTAGCAAATTGCCAGTGGGACACGCAGAGCTCAGCACATTTCGTGCGTCTGGCCTCAGCTGGGAACGTGGCTTTCGTTTTAATCCCGAGAACAACGTTTAAAACATCTTTAAAGAGCACCTGCGATGATGTCCCCCTCCACTCGTCATCAGAACACGGTGATGCATGCATCCCAGGGACACGAAATGACAAAGACTTCGCAGTGTTAGAAAGACTCATTAACATTCTCGTTGGGAAAGGAGTAGCGCTGATGCTATTTGACATTCTTGCACAAACACACATTACGTCATCGTAAGCTTTTAAAATATAGCCTTGACCTAGTTTGAAAGCCTTGGCTATGGGCCTGTGAGTTTCTCTTCCGCAGCACCCAGGAAGTCCACAGCCCAGACTCTCCCCCCCGTTGGGCCCTCTCCCTCCAGGCCACCGTGCAGCCACCCTCACTGCCTGAGGGCAGGTACCAACCACCCAGGACCCCCTTACGCCCCTGGGCCCAAGAGCTTATTCAAATAGCCTCTTCACAGATAGCTGCAAACCTAGCTGGGCCCGCCTGGCTTGCCTTACCTGGCTGCTGCCTGTGGCTGCAGCTTGCTGTCACCCTGTACCCCAGGGGTGACTCCCGTGGCAGCCCTCGCTCTCTTTGGGAGCTGCAAGTAACCGAATTCTGCCCTTTATCTGCTTGAGTATCTGTGTGTGTCCTACTGATGCAGGACAACGCAAACTTCCCTGAGTGCGGGGAGACCCACCCCACACCGAGAGATGAGGGTCCTTTGGAGGAAAGCTTAGATAGAATTTGACACACACGCCGACGGTGGGGTCAACACAAAAGGTGATTTGAAAAGGGGTGACGCTCCGCAGACAGAGTGTGGTCTCCTCTCAGAGGCAGAGAGTGAGGGGGACAGCGAGAGGGACAGAGGAAAGGCCCTGAGAAGTGTCGGGAGCCATTCTTATCAAGGCTCTCATACCTGAGATCTAGGCAACTTCGCCTTGGGACAGGGTCTGCCTCGCCCTGTGCTATCTGATAGGATGGACAGCAAAAAGTCAGTTGCCCTGACATGCCCTGACTTGCCCTGGGCCCCTTGAGCCATTTGCTTAAACTAATCTGACCTTGCAGCCCCCTCCTCTCCCGGGACCCTTCTGCATTTTTGGGTCATATAAGGAACTGGAATGTTCTGAGGTTCGGTATCCAAGGCAACCGTGATTATGCAAATCCTCCCCTTTATATACCCTACCCCTACCTACAATAAACGAGGCTTGATCAGAACTTTGTCTTGCCTCCATTCTTCGTGTCTCCTGTCCCCCATTCTCTTGCAGATTGTCACCTCGAGTCTCACGTCTGGCCGGAGCTCCCGTTAGTCATCCCGTGGGAAGGGACAGAGAAGGACCGTGAGTATGAGGGGAATTTGTTTTCTATATCCTCTTTCATTCCTGTGAGTTATAGTTTAGAAGACTTGGTTACCCCATTTCTTGTGATATGGACACACAGTGAGGAAGGGGCAGGGTCTGTAGCAGGAAAGGTGAGAATGTGGAGTGAGGGGCCCGTTGGCAGCTCCCAGCCTGTAATCCTTCTGTTCCCCCAGGTTTTAGCCATTTAGGGAATGACTCTTGGTGCCTGGTTCCCCTTCTCAGGTGTGGGCTGTTAGCATCCCAGCAGGCATCTTCCCTTGCTCTGCAGGTGTCCTCCTGGCCTGTCACAGGGCCAATCAGCACACGCCAATCTCTGATTGTGGCTCTTTAACATTTTAATTCTCTCACCTCCTCCCTACATGACTACCCTCCAAAGAAGTATAATCCTATGTGATATCTTAACAGTTACAAAACAATCATGTTGATTTGAGTGACTGTTATCCTATTTCTTTACTTTTCTGTGTTAGGCAGAAATCCTTTTAAAGCGTAGAAACATACACATAAATGTGAGTCCATACATACTGGTCGATTGGTTTCAAAATTACTGGGCAGACGCAGAACCAAGTTCACGAGAAAATGCCAGGCGTGCGTCTTTCATTTTGATATTTGTTTGTGGAGTTATCAGACCGTGATGTAGAGAGAGACCTCAGTTCTGGGCCACTGAAGACTCCCTCCAGGTACTTGGTGCATAGGACATAGTCACGTGCTTCGTAGAGTGTTACACTAAGTGATACAGACATACAATGCTTCCCTGGCAGACACCAGGCGATGCACAAGTTAATGAGAATAGAGATAAGAAAGGCAGAGGTTACCTACGGCGAAGGACGTGAGCCCCAATACGACAGAGTCCAAAACAGACACAAACAGCCTCCGTAGAGGACAGAAGTCAAGGAAGGACATCCATTTATCTGACTGTGATGGCCGGCAGCGCCCTGCGCGCCGGCTGCCCCCGGGGTAACTGCTCTCGTGGCCGCCAGGAGAGTCGTTCCAACCTCATCGCCTTTTTGGAGTTGCTGCCAGCGCCTCTTTCTTGGGCTTTGTCTGGGTTTCATTCAAAAAGCAAGACCTCAGGATGCCGTGCGACAGATTTTCGTAGCGAGCATCCCGTTTGGAGCCATCGTAAGCTTTTCAATGATACGTGCTTTAATGGCTAAGAATTCCTGCAAAGACAAAGCACCAGCTTACCTGGCAATGATCAGGTCCCTGGGGGTGACATGTCTCTCGGGTGATGGCTGTTGGTGTTGTGGCCCAGTTGAGAACAGGGACCCACAGAGTGGAATCAGTGACAATTATGAGACTTTATTATTCGGCTGGCAACTGACTCTAACAGGCAGGGTTGAGATCAACCGCGTTCTTCCAGAGGAGGCAGCTTATAAAGCTGAAGACCATATCCTGGTGGCCTTTCAAGCAAGCAAGCAGATGACAGGAGACAGCAGATTATATAGAAAGCAGTTGTTGGCTGCAAACAGTCGCATACAAAGGTAAATGTCCTCAGGGAACTCCTAGATCAAATAGGGCGTAGAGGGCAGTTCTCCCATCTGCATCCCAGGGGTGGTCAGCGCCCTCCTGGGGGCGGGAGCCTAGAGATGTCACTTCTCTGTGAGTGATTTACTGGAAAGTTTCTTCCTTCTACATTGGGAACTGCCATATTGCAATGCGCCCTCTGTGTCAGCCCAGACGTGTGCCGCGGGAGGTGGGGCATGAAATCCTTGAGGAAGGTCACCTTCGTCTTGCGACTCTCCCTGTGAGGCAGGTGTCTGTCCTTGTTCTGAGAACCCCATCTCCATCCAACCGTCCCTGGCTGTTCTTCCAGCACTTGAGTTCAGCAGGCACTTACCTGTGGGGAGTGCTGCCTCAGGGGTCCCCCGGGGGTGGTGGCCGTGCCCTCCAGGACCTCAGCCTCCAAAGCCAGAGCCAGAATCTGAACATGAGGCCCCGAGTCAAGCCTGTGACACCTCTGTCATCATCTGAAAGAAGAGAGAAGCAACTCCCACGAGAAAATTCCATACCTGTCTAGGTTTTTGTTTCGTTTTGTTTCATTTTAATTCTCAAACCAGGGCCTGGGGACGCCCGGACACCTGAGGCGTTTGGCGTTTGGGCCACGGGCTCTGAAGCAGACAGAGTTCAGGATAATCTCTGAAGGCATTCTTTGAAGGGTGAACATGGAAAGAGAATCATGACTAATCACTCGCCTTTGGATGCAGTGGGGGCCCTCGGGCTGAAGGGAGGGTTTCAGCTCTCGGCTCAGAATTTAAACTCAACCCTATGACTTGGGGCTCCGTAATTAATTTTCAGCGTTTGCCGAAAGTAGCAGGTGTCAGTGGCAATGCAGGTGGAAATGAAATACAGGCGGGGGGAGGTGAGGGGCTCTCTGTCCTGATCCAAACCCACTGCCCAAGCAATCCATCTTCTGAGAAACAACGGAGATTAAATTGTAAAAGGTTCTTAGGGAGCAAGAAAAATGAAAAATAAATCCCATTTTGGCGGTTTAGGAAGTTCACGGGGCAAAAACATTTCCATATCCATATAATTATGAATTTATTTTGGCACCGTTTTTGAAATTAGTATGGAGTAGTGAAAAATCGTAATGTTTATGTTCTTTGTTAGCACGGCATAGCGTATCTATTGATATTTTTAACGTTTTCCTCAAAGTATAAAAGACCCACAAAACGTTTAATGCCTTAAGGAAAAAGATATTTAATCATACATTATTGCATAGTTAACCTCTGCCCTTTTCGTTTATAAATATTCATTTCCTCTCAGTCTTCTTCGCATTTCCTGTGGCAAGGCTGGAGGTTGTAAATTGGGTTTTGGTTATTAGTGTCCAGATGATGCCACCAGTGGGTGTGGGGAGGAGAGGAGGAGGGTGGGACAGGGCACGTCTCTTCCAAGCAAATTCCACTCAGCTGAAGTGAGGACGTCTTAGGAGAGCCAGGTGCTGTCAGGTGGCCAGTCAGACCTGAGGGACAGGAACAAAGGAATGGGGGCGGAGCCTAGAGTCAGCCCTAGTAGCACATGCGCACTAAGCAAAGTGAGAGAGGCCAGGTGTCAATCAAATCGACCTCACTTGCCAATCACCTAGGAATGCCTTGGGAACCACCCATCACCGCCCAGATGTAAGGCAGACATTGCCGCCTCTGGGTCCTTTTTGTCCTTCTGGGTTCTCTCTCTTTTCAGTGGCCCTTTGTGGCCTGTGTGTCCTTTTGTAGCCGTTCTGGCCCCTTTGTATTGGTTGCACAAATAAATATAATTTTTTTAAGTTATATGCGCATTTTTAATGCGCGAGTCAGCGCCCCTCGCGCCCACATCGCTCACAGGTCAGCTGTATTTCCTCCTGATCCGCAAATTCTCATTTCATTCTTTTAAACACCTTACATTACTTTAAACTTTAAAAAAATTGAAGGTGTCACCCATGGACAGAACATTACATGATCCGTAGTTGTGTGGCTCGGTGAATGACTTCAAAGTGTCCCCACCCACGTCACCAAGTTAAGCACAGAGCTGTGACAACTCCTGTTGTCCCCAGCATGCCCTTCGATGGTGACGCTTTCTCTCTCCCTCCACGGGGCTGCCTCCCGAGACCACACGCTAATCTCGCCTCTACTTGAACTTCACAGAGATGTTACGTGTGGATCTCCTGGGTGAGATCCGGCTGATGCTTTGTGTGCGGGAGTGATGGATGCCAGTTCCCGGGGGTGCTCCCCTTGTCAGCCTCCTCCCTGTTCTGCTCCCAAGTGGCAGCGGACCCAGCAGAGGCCCTGCAGGCCCTGGGAGGCGGCCTGAGACCCTAACCCACAGCCAGAAGGATCCCCAACCCAGTAACCAGAGTGAGGAGCCCAGACAGAGCTGGGAGTCATTCATTTCCTTTAGGATGTTGGTGTTGATATGCATGATGTTGATCTGTGGTTTTATTTCCAATACTGCCATTTTTTGGTTTAGTATCACCCGAGGTCTGTTGCTGCAGTTCCTTCATTTTGGTGACCTTAAGTAATTATTGAAGATTTCTGAGCCTTGGTCATTTACATCTCTAATAGGAATAAAATATTTGTCTTTTCTATTCCATAGGGGTGTTAGATAAAGTTTGGCTGTAAATCCAAACTAGCTTTGCAGATTCCTTTATAGGAATAAGCTAGATTGCTCATTCAGGACACAAGCTCACAGTGTGTACGTTAATACCACGTAGACGAGAATTTTGCTGTGTTTTCACAGCACAAAACAGCCCTTGTTATAAGCCAGGCAGCTGACCTCCATTTTTACGTATTGCTGGTAATTAGTTTCCTTCGATTTCTCTCTCTCTCTCTCTCTCTTTCTTTCTTTCTCTCTCTCTCTCTCTCTCTCTCTCTCTCTCTCTCTCTCTCTCTCTCTCTCTCTCTCCAAGATAAGGAGTATTTATTTCTTTGGGACTCATGTTTCACTCAATGACTACATGATAATGCTTCTGACATAATGGCAAGAGGCCGTTCTCAGGTATAATTTGGATAACACGATTCTGGAGTCTCCAGTTTTCACAAAATTCTTTCAACAAAGGCGCCCACTGAATCTAGCACTTATTTTCACCTAATTCCTCCAAAAAGTGAGTTCCTTTGAGGACTAGCTATGAGGCCTGGGAGTGGAGCTATCGCGAATGGTGCCGATTCATAGAAAGAGGCAGCAAAGAGGTAGGTCCCCTTGCAACCCTGGGGACAGACATTTCCCTCCTTGGATACATACACACCAGCACTTGGTACTTGTCTTCTTCCACCATCAGAAATAAATCGGATAACATTTTCTACATAATATTTGTTTTCCTGATTGTGTTCTTTGTGTCTTTAGCTCAACAAGATCTTTGTTCTTGAAAGTCATTTGATTCCATGTCACTGTGATGAGCTCCGTGCTAATGTCACAGTCCAATCATCACACACTGCTTTGAACAGTGAGGGCTAGAGGTGGAAAATAATTAGTATCTATTTTCGATCTCGAGGTCTGTCAGTGTCAATAGCAGAAAGAGAGTAATGAGGAAAGGATTTGCCCAGCAGGATGCAGACTTAATTAATTTACCCCGAGCTAATCGAAAAAAAAAGTAGGAGATGGACTCAAGAATTTTTTTTTTAAATGCTTATTTTAATCACAAGGTTATTTTATCACAAGTTTTGTGTTTAACCCTATAGGTAACCAACGTCAGTTGTTTTCATGAAGATACTGTATAAATTCGAAGCCGAAAAGAAAAGGCATGGAATAATTCACTCGTATTGAATGAATTCACTCGTTCTCTTAAATACAGAACGTTGATGTGAAAAGATAAAGTGGGGGAGAAAGTCTCGTGAATGAATACCATTGCCGTGGGAACGTGGTTTGCCGAGAAGCCAGGCGTGGCTTTCAGCCGAGTGCATTTTTTGATGAGCCATGTTTGTGACTTTCTAAAGCAATACTATTTACGGTCAGGACCATAGACTAGTAAGAGATGCGAAGTCCTGAGCGTGTCTTGGGGTTTCCTGAGCCATCGGGAGAGATATAAACGGAGCTCCAAGGGGTGAACAGCAGCCTAAATGGTCTACAAGCATCACACAGAGACGCGCAGCTGTGTTCGCGGATTCTTCTGAGCGACCAGCCTGTGGGTGGGTCGCAACTCAAGACAGTACCAGAGTGGAAGGATGAAGTCGTTTATCACGACTTGGTTAAGACGTGATGCTCCAACGAGCATGTTGGCGATGTAGCAGTGAGCGGCAACCCAGCCTGCACCCCACCGCGAGGTCGTGACCTGGGCAGCCGTGAGGGTATCAGTGCAGTGCGGCCAAGTGGCGGGGGCCTCGACGAGCATATTAAGCCCTCTCTCAGCCACTCCGGGTCGTGTCCTCCTGTGCCCCCTTCACATGCAGGAGCGTGGGTGACTCGCCCCGAGCACAGCCTAGCCTGTGTCGCCTCGCACAGGAGTGCGATGGCCTTTTAGTTCCTGCCGAGCTCACGGGAGTTTGCAAGCAGCATTTCCCTGGTGAACCCTTATCCGTTACATTAAGCGTTGCTGATTCGACCTAAATGGATAGTATCGCGGGTGTATATGGTTGTGTGGTTTGTATACCTTTTAGTAATATGTGAGTGTATGTATACACAGATATCTCTAGCCAGTTAGCTCTTGAGAGAAGGTGAGCTTAATATATAACAGATAATAAATGTGTCTTCCTTCTATTCTGAGCTGCTGGACTATGATGCAATGATGACTACTGTTTATATTGTCATCTGAGTCCCAGCTTTCTGTGTAGACCCCTTTCAACCTGAGGTGTTTAATTTGGGGCCAGGACATGGCCACCTGCCTTCCTAAAGGACCCTAAATGACACCTGAGCTTTCTGATGACCTGTCGCCCTGGTGGGAAGCACCGAGGACAGCTGGGCTGACCCAGGAGCGGTTCTCTCTCTCGGGTCGGCCCCTCCAGACCTCCAGCCCATGATGGGCGCTGGCTTCAGAGGGCGGTCATTCCCAGTAGCTGTGGCCCTGGCAGAGACAGCGCGGCGGATCTGGGTTGTCCAGGGGCCCATCGCCAGCCCCCATCCCCGGCCTCCATCACCTGTCCCATCCCTGGCCCCCATCACTGGCCCCCATCCCCAGTCCCCATACCCAGTCCCCACTGCAGACATGAACTCGGACTCCAAGGCCCTTCCTGCGGCTCCCGCGGCCCGATGTCGCCGTCAGCATCTCCTGCCCGAAGGCAGCGCTGACCACGGCGTGAGACGCGGGCCGCACTCTGTGGATGGCGTCCGTCTGCGGGTCTGTGAACCACGCAGCTAACAAAGTCAGCTGTGCGTGTCGTGTGTCTCGCAGGTCGACTTTGAAACGATAACCGACGCATCTGCTCCGACTCAGATGAGAACACGCTTCGTGCTGAAGCGTCCCGCGCGAAGGTGACGAGCATAGGTCCCTAACTGGAGCTGAGAGAAACGCAGAGACACCCACGCTGAGCCCATCTCGGTTCTCGGCAGCCGCGCACAGGTGTCTCAGCTACCAGGTGAGCACGGGGTTCGGGGAGCAGGGACCCCAGCGGCCGAGGGGGGTGGGACAGGTGTCCCTGAGCTCAGTGTAAGGACCGCGGGGCGTGGGGGGGGGGCGGTCAGAAGAGGGGGTGTTCCTTCTGAGATCCAGGGAAGTCTGCAACACTGTATGCAGATTCTCCATCAGTAAACAGAGGCTGCAGCCCCGCGCGGGTGGGTGCTGAGGGACATGGGGCTCCCTCCGCATCCTCATCACCCCCTCCCCCGCCCAGGGCTGCAGCATCTGTGCGCGGTCAGGCACTGGACCTGCTCAGGCGAGTGTGAAGGGTGCCGGGGAGAAGGCGGTGGATTGCCATCTGCCCTGGAAGGAAGTGTGGGCTGGGCTCCAAGCAGCGAGGAGCTTGGCCGCGGTGATGCCCGCTGGGCCTTGAGGGGGAACAGAACACAGCCCCACCCCCAGAACGCCCACTTTGCTATGTGGATGGTTTTGAGCCAAAGACGGTGAGCGCCTGGCAGACTCGGGAAGCGCCTTTTCCCTCCCTCTTAACAGCCACAAAGATGGGGGTCTGTCCCAGGAAGAGAGCCACAACCCAAACACCTCTTCATGTGAGAAAGACCCACGGGTACCGCCCAGCCAACGTGTTGAGCACACATCTGCTCTCCTCGCTGTCCTGTGAGGTGTCTTCCTGCCTTGAGACCCAGCACCCCCACCCCTGCGCCTCAGCTCAGGATGGTAATGAAGCCTCAGTCACCTGACTGCCAGGGAGTCCCTTCCTTACGAGGCTCCTGTACTTTGGAACCCTGGTTTCCTGCGGTTAATCGGACTTACGGTGATGTAGTTATTAGACCAGCCCAGGAGAGGGAGGAGGGAAATGTTTTCTATTCCTACTGTGTTCTGCCCCTGCTCCTGCTGTCCCACTGTGGGTGGTTTATATTATTTCTTGGCACGTCTGTCTTTTTTTTTTTTACATACCTAAGCCTGTGGATGTGATGTGCTGTCCCCCGGTGCGGGGAGGTGGCCAGCCTACGGGGGAGGCAGGCAGCTGGTCGGCATGGGGGGAGGCTAACCCGATGCTGACTGTGCACCGTCTCACTTGTTCTGGAATCATCTTTGGAGCAGCATTACTGTAGAGAGAGATTGCAATCTAAAAGGTGTTGGGGTTTCCATTAAGTTTGCAGTTCTTAAAGTGAATGGTGTCTATTACCAGACATTGTAGACAAGCTTTATTCTTCACACTGCCTAGGACACGTGCTCACTGGGAGTCGGGTCTGGGCTTGCAGGTGTGTGAGTGGCACTTTCCCGCTGTGATCTGTCCCCGAAACAGCCACAGCCCAGGCTAATCGTGAGAAAAAAACATCAGACGTGTCCCAGTCGGGGACATCGCACCAAATACCTGCCAGGCACTCCTCACAGCAGTCAAGGCCATCGAAAAGAAGGACAGTCTGAGAAACCGTTGCCACTAGGAGAAGCCTAAGGATACGACGACTAAAGGTGACGTGGCATCCTGGGACAAAAGAGGAAGTGATGTGTAAATAAAAAATTGGAATAAAAGATGGTCCTTATGGTTACTATTTTATCAATATTGAACATAACATTTGACAAGTCATCAATATCAGATGTTAATAAAAGGGAAAATTCGAGAGGAGGGGTATACAGAAACTCTGTAATATCTTGGCAACGTTTGTGTCAATCTAAACTATTCTGAAATTGTTTTTTTTTAAAGAACTGATAACAGTAGTGTTCAGTAGCCGGAAGTGAACCATGAATTCTGAGTAACTCCATTGGGGGCCCTGTCTCCCCTCCACCCACCTGCAGTGGCTCTGTCCGCCCTCCAGACCAGGTTGGTCTGTGCTCAGACCTTGCCACCCCCCATGTGGGTTCCCTGAAACTTCCTCCCTTTTCTTCATGCTAATCAAGATCTACAGGAAAGATCAAAAGTCTCCTTGACCCCAAAGCCTTTACTTAAAAAGTAAATTATCTCATAATTTAAAAAAAAATTTCACGTTGAAATGATAACATTCTGAATATATAGGGCTAACTAAATCATAGCGTTTGCATTGATTTCACCTGATTTGTTTTATTTTTCAACAGCATCGAAAGCCAAATGAAGCATCCATTTTCGGCCGGTTACTTCAGAAAGCAATTTATAGGCTCCAGTAGCGTCTCTAACAATGGCATGTCAAAATAAACGTTCAAGAATTTCTAAAAATGCATTCTCATTCGAGAGGTGTTTCATTACAGTTTAAGGTGGGGATATATTTCCCTTTTAAAGCCTGTATTCAGCAAGGAGGCAATTTTCTTTGTGGTTATTTATCACTCCTGGGCATAATTTATAAATGGAAGTGAGAAAAAGAAACGATAGGAAAATGTAAGCTATACCTTGGGACAGAGAACCAGAACAAAACAACGCAACCGTAGGATAATACACCATATGTCTTCCCGTAATGTTAGGGCTTTGGATTATCTCTGCTAAACTCGCGAACTCGGTAAATGATGAGTCTAAGTTTGCTAAAGTAGTTTCTCCTTCCCCCTCTTGGAAATTAAATCCTAAGGATATCAGTGAGAAGCACATTTTGAATAAAAAAAAAAAGAGAGACCGCTTTATCTTCCTCGGAAAAGCTGTCACACAATTCTCTGCACAAGCGAGAATATTTATTTTTAGTGCAGACCTGAGTTTGGAGGTCATTACATTTAACTTTGGAAAACTCTCAGGCTTTTCATTTTTATTTACCCTTTGGTAATTTTTTTTTCAGGATCAAGTTGGGAGAAGACGCTTTAAATCCTTGTCTCAGAAATCATGGTCTGTTCACAGCGTTTCCCTCTGTTCGTCCTTTCCTAATCCAATCCCTGGTCCCAGGGCCGCAGGGACCTTTAACTTGGCCACATCTCCCAGCTCACCCCTCCCTGTCTCCAGCATGGAAAATCATTTTTCAGTCTCGTTTGGTATCTTCTCCCATTGGTCTGGTCTCTTCCAGAAGAAGTCCTTCCCGTGTCGCTCAGGATGTACGTTATCAAAAATCGAAATGCCATAATTCTTTTTGCCTTCATGTTCTGTTGCCAAGCCCCTTACGGAGACAGCCGGGAAGAAAACAGAATATTGAGAAGGGCTAACGCAGAATTCAGCAACATGTCCCATCCCTGTGGCAAGCGCCCAGAAAGCTCAGAGCATCAGGAAGGGCGGGACCTTGAGGCCACGCCCCTCGTTGCCCTGGGGCCAGTGCAGTCATAAAGACCCCTGAGAGTTTCTGGAGGAGGGGGGGTAAGGTCTGCAGCCCACACAGGTGATGTAGAAGCAAGCGTGCTCCCTTCTGAAGCAGCTGAGGGATGCTGAGGGCTGTGGTTTCTTGAGGGATGCTGAGGGATGTGGTTTCCCAGGGTGAAAGGGCCATCCCTACAAGGCCAGGAACCCTGGATCCTGACCCTCATTTTCAAAAGGACTTTTGGGAGACCCGCTGCCCCCGGGGTCTGTCATGAATTAGCACCTGAGCTACAGGGAATTATAAGGTAAACACAATCATTGCTTTCACAAAGCTTCATGCTCAAGCGGGGAACGGTGGATGTTAAATAATTTCATACATAAATAACCACTTACTACAGCAATGGTACAATGAGGAGATCTGGGGATACCAGCCGGTCTGGGAGAGGGAGAAAGAATCCTAGAGAAACTGAAATTTCTGATGAGAGTCAGGGGGTCAGTGAGGATGAGTGAGACGAAGATGAAGGGAGGGAGAAACAGCCCAAGGAGGGCTCGGAAGAGGAAGGCATGCAGCTAGTTGACCCAAGTGCGAGGGCATCAGTGTGACAGGGAGAAGGGGGCATCAGGAGAAGCTGGAGACCTGGACAGAGCTCTTGTGTTATGTAACCCCTCATGGTTATCTGGTCCCCTACATACTGTCACCTTGTGCTATAAACGTGAACTATTCGCTCTCCTGTGCTCACCCAATCAAAAGAAGCGTGTGTCTGTCTGTTTTACTTTTTATCCAATCCCAGAGATGTCCCCGCGTTGCCATCTCCCGCCCCCTTCATCTCTCACCAATGAACCTCTTTACGCTGCCCCCTTTGATTGGAGATAAAATGAGATGTATTTTCTTAATCCACTGAGATTTTGCTTTCTGGCTATTGTCTTCAGTTTGGCTCAAATAAACTCATTAAAATTCTCTACAGATCTGCACGTTTCTTAAATAGGCATAATCTATGTAAAAACTATTGATTAAAAGATTCCTAAGGTTCTGTACCAGCCCCAGGAACCCATCAAACAAGTGTAATTTTTAGTTTAAATATAATTTTGCAGGGGAGGAAGTCTAAACAGCATTAAACTAGATAGTAACTACTATCTGACTCATCCTGTTAAGATAATTTACCGCGTCTCTCATGAAATCAGTCAACGCTGTAAAAATCCTTCTAATATTAACGTCTGAGGCTGGAGCGATCTTGTCAGGATCACAAGCAACAGAGCTTTGTGTCTTAACCTAGGGAAACTGCTTTCTGTTTTCTGTGAATGGAGTTTCGACTAAAGTCAGCTGGCATCCTGACTAAGTCACGTGACTGTAAAGATGCTCCCCCCCCCAGGTCCCGGCCCTTCGTGGTGTCAAGCCTGAATTTTAAAGCAAGTGGAGGTAGTAGGAACCTATAGACCAGGCATCTGATAGTGTTCTCCCTTTGCTTAATTTTAAAATAACAATCTGAATTAACTTTTTTTGTGTGTGTGATTTCTGAGGAGATACCTATCGATGAGGTCAAGAGTACGGGAAATGCATTTTTACTAGACAGTAAGAAGTCAGCACTGGTGTGTGCAGGTGTTTGTTGTCGCCTGGGCAGGGAGACTGTTAACAGAAGACAAAAGGTATTGTGATACTTAGAACTCCTTTGCCTTGGAAACGGAAGTCTCCAGAGTGTGGTCATTCCCTTGAAATTTTACAACCAGAACCTTCGATGTCATGGTTATCACAGCCAAACCTTTTCCTTATAATGTTAGAGAAAAGGGCAGATAGGGTATTTATTACCTAAAAGTCAAACAATTATTTTTTCCATTGGAAATAAAAAGTTTCGTATTTAAGAACATTATATAAAATGGAGACCGTAACATTGTGTGTGTATCTTTTCAATAAATACTTCAGGGAATGGTAGTTTTCAGGGAAAGATAGTGTACGACTTTTATGGACTGTTTTATGAAAACGTTTAAAAATCGTTATTTTAAATAACCAGTTATTGTTTTCGTTGAAACGTTCCAATCAATTTCTGTCTTAGAATACAAGCCTCATTATCCAGCTCGTTAACTGTCACAGGTTCTAAAGCAGGATTCCGTATAACTAAATGCCACTATACTATAAGTTTGGTTTTTCGAGTCATTTACTTCTTTTGAAGATTTGTCAGTAGTTCTCTCTCTCTCTCAAATGGATGCCTTTGTTATTTACAACGAAGCCGTAGTTCAAAATATATCCAGGGCATCTGGGTTCTTCTAGTGGCTCATTTCCCATCAGCGTCTGGGTGTCGGTGCTTCTCCTTGATGGCACATTAACTTGGAAGCAGCTGGCCTATCGGCATCATTTGGCATCTTTGTCACCTGTCTCACTGACGTACTAGCACTCTCTCCTCCAACTTGCAAGGTCTTGCTTTTCACCAGTGTGGGTTCGCTGATTTCTCTTGAGATGCAAAATGTATTGGGCAGCGTTAGACCTTGCCAGGGGTTCCCAGGGGTTCCCAGGGGTACCGAGGACCTGGACTGGGCGAATCAGGAAGTGAGGGCACACGCAGGAGTGAGAGGGTCACTACTCTGGGTGTGGGGGGGGGGGAGGTCTCACTGAGATCAGAGGATTCTCAAAGTGGAAGGATAAGAGACAGTGACCCTGAATAAAAGGAGGCGCTATCAGAATGGGGTGACTCGAGTCGATGTTTTAGGGGTGGCATGATCATCAGTCACGATGTTTGAGTGAAGAGGGGTGGGGAGGGGCAGGAGAACAATGCTGAACAAAAGACGGTAAAAGGCCAACATCCCGGAGTGTCCTGCCAACTGCTCACACAGAAGTCACGGTCACCAGGGGCGGAGGGGTGTGGCCAGGGAGGGGGCAAATGACAGCAGCACTCGGGTGAGGGTGGCAGTGACTGGTAAATGTGAAGGAGGTCCTTTCTGGGGAGGACTCGAGTCAACCACATGGGGGCCTTTGTGTTTTTAGTTTGTTTTTGCCCGATTTTTTTTGGCTGACCCTGTGTTTGAAGTTGACTTGTCAAAAGATAACTTCTCCAGGTGAAAATGATGTCCATTGGGGCAGCCGCTGTGGAAAAAACAGTATGGAGCTTCTTCAAAAAATTAAAAATGGGAGTACTGTGCAATCCAACAATTCTGCCTCTGGGTGCATCGGCGGAGGAAATGAGATCAGCATCTCAGAGACACATCAGCACGCCTGTCCGTGATCACGGCAGCATTCCTCGCAATAATCGCCATGTTGAAACAACCTACGTGTCTGCCTACACAGGAATGGATTGCAAAGATGCGAGATATATGTGTGTGTGTGCGTACACAGGTATATAAACAATGGAATGTTATTTAACCATGAGGAAGAAGGAAATCCAACATTTATGACAACATGGATGGACCTTGAAAGCATGATGCAGAAAGACAAATATCATATGGCATCACTTACATGCAGAATCTAAAAATAACAATAAAAATGGTCAATCTTATAGAAGCAGTATCAGGAAAGTGGTGGCCAGGGGCTGCGTGTGAAAAAAGTAGGGAAAGGTTTGTCAAAGGGGACAGATTTTCAGCTAGAAGATGAATTATGTCTTAGGATCTATTGTACAATGTGGGACTGGGGTTAATAACACTGTGTTCTGTCATTGAAATTTGCTAAGAGGTGGAACTTAAAAGTTCTCACCAAAGAAAAAGCCAGATAAATATGTGAGGTGACAGAGGTGTTAATTAACTAGACGGACGATCCCTACACAATGTTCACATACATCAAATCACCACGATGCACGCTGGAAATGTCTTACTATTGTATTTGTCAATTATGCTTCAATGAAGATGAGAAACAGCTACTCTGAGCTGTGAAAAGGATGCATAGAAAAATACAAGGGAACAAAGAGCAGGAAAATAAATTCCAGTCTCAAAAACTAACTAGACGATCCAGTCGGTGGACGGTCTGTGGAAAGCTCATTCATATGTTTTTTTTTTTCATCATTTAATCCTTTTCTTCTTTCAGAAGAAACCCCCGCCCTCCTGCTATATGTCTTCAATTCTTGGCTTTTCTTTATCTTTCCTCCTCCTTTCCTAATTATCTCATCCTCAGAGATGCTGATAAGACAGACTCTTAAATTCTCTGAAGATGACGTTTAAAAATGACCTCATGCCTAAAACCCGGGACTTCTCTCCAAATCCCAGCTGTGATCGAGAGCTCTGAATTTTAGCAATTAGGATGAAGATGATGATGGGGGGCAATTTGTTTGTTCTGGGTTCTGGGAATATGAAAACCTTAACCTTGACTTTCTTTCCTCAAGCCTCTGGGGCTTATTCTTTGCTCAACTTGTGTGTGTTTCTTTGTTTTGAGTAGCAAACTCAGGAACGTTCTATAATCTCTGCTTCTCGGCTATACAAAGTTGATGGTGTACTGTGCCGATGTTATAGTTATGATTTATGGAATTCAGTTTACCCAAATATGTTGACTTTCTTTAAAGGCTAAAAGCATGTCTCATTAACCTGGATTTTAATCATACTTGCACGGGCTAACCATATTGAGTCATGGAAAGATAAATCAAATGAACAACCTTATCTTTTCCATATGGAATTCTAGTTATAAAAAAAAGTCATTATATGTATTATTCTAATAAAAAATACAGCAGAAAAAAAATATGAGCACCGTTAGATGGCCATTTAAAGTATTGAAGTTTAGATATATTTGTCTTACACATTGATTCCAGCTTTCCCTGCTGGCTTTTTTCTATCTTTGAGCAGTTATCTATGACTTCATATCAGCTGTTGCATTCACAGCGAATTGCACAATCCCCTGTTGGATACAATTAACATTTCCCAGATGTAAGTATTTGTCAAAATTCAGCAAATGTACACTTATGCCTTAAGCATTTCAGTGCATATAAATGTTCTATAAAACTATAAACAATGAATTGAAATCTAGCTAATAATATGCATGCAGAGGTATTCAGGAAGGTGTGTACTGAAGTCTGCAATTTACCTTGGCACACATAAGGGTTTGATGGAAGGATAGAAGGTTGGATACACGAATGGGCATGTAATTAACAAATATGCTGAAACATTCATGACAGAAACAGCATTTAGGATACTAGCAGGTACATACATTGGAAAATTATTTCGACTTTTCTGAATGTTTGAAAAGTTTCCAGGGGAGGAAAACCAGCGTGTCTCTTATGCCCACACGGTGTTAAATACCCCCGTCTCCCCTGACATCCGGTGCCCCACCCACCCCATCTGCTCTTCCTACCACAAGGTGTCAACCAAACCCGACCACTTCCACTCACCTCCCCCGCCTCTGGTCTACCTCCAGGTACATCCATCATCTCTTAGTGGATGACACCTAGCCAGTCTCCCTGCACCCATCATGAACCTTTCTGAGCCTCTCCCTACCGAGTGAGCCGCTAGGGTGAGCTTGAAAGAACATAAGTCAGATTCCATCTGCAAAATTGCAAACAGCATCAACTGCAAGTAGGCTGATGATTTGCAGCTGTTGCATGCAAAACACATCTGGGAGAGCTGTTGGCTCTTTACCTAAAGATGACCGAAGAGCACACCTCTTCTTGGTTGTGGGTTTGATTTGCTTTAATATGAAAACTGAAACAAAAGAGCTGCTTTTTTCAAATGTTACAAATTCATTGTAATATGTGTCCTAACTGATGCGTAGGAAATTTCATAGCAGCTGGGGTGCCAGAGCTTTGTCGGCAATATGCATAGGAAATATCTTCTCTAGCCTGAACTTGCCATTTTACACTTTTAATGATGTATTTTAATAATACATCTTAATTTGAATGTTATCCATCTTTATATTTTACAATTACTGATAATCACAAACTGTTTAAGGAAGCTTTGGCCGCCCACATCACAATGATGGTCCCCTATGTTATCTTGCACAAGGCTCATTGTTTATGTATCCCTTTAGATCTAGAATGCACTTGGAATTGATTTTCTCTACGATGTGGAATAGAAGCCAAGATTCTTTTTTTAAAAAAACCTGTATGGATATATAACTGACAAAGACCCATGTATGGAAAAAATCATCTTTCACTTACTGCTCTCAAATACCAGCTTTGTTGTAAATCAAATTTGTGTGTGTATATATGTGTGTGTGTGATGTCTTGGTTTCTATTTTCTTCAGTTGTATTTTCGCCCATGCTTGCATCAGTGCAAATTATATATGTGTGTGTTGACATGTATTCCTAGTTTATTGAGTGTTTAAATTCGAATATATTAAAAGTTGAGAATCACCCCATTTTCTGCATCTATGAAGCTATCATGCGATTTTCCCTTTATCTCTATTAAAATGATGGGCTATATTAATAAGTTTCTTCATATGGAGCCATTCTCACATTCCTGGAATTTATCCCAGTAAATCATGATATACTAGTTCCTGCAGATGACAACCTTGCTCATGTAGCATACTGATGGTGAAATACATTTCCCCTTTCTCGTGTTTATATAGAGCAAACAGGCTTCCACTTAACTCTGCAGAAAGGGCGATATAGAAATGGATGAATCTAATTTTCCTTCCTACACTTTAGTATTTATTTTCTAAAAGAAAAAGAGGAGCTTGTTAACCAGACTGTGTGTGTTTACCCGTGGTGAGGATATCGTATCTCGGAGCAAGAAAAAAGAAAATTTCTCTCTCTGGCTGCCTGTCTCGGTGACATAAATAAATAAATTAATTAAATAAAAGGCTAGAAGGATAAGAATGCCGTTTTTTTGCTCTCCGGGTACATTTCAGGTATAACCCAGGAGCCATCGGAGGACTCAGCAAGCAGACTCTTCCGGGGGAAATTGCTGTTACATTGAGGTTCTCTCTTTCTCTTCTGTACGCTTCCCTTCCCACTGAGTCTCAAAAGTAGCCTAGCCCCAGGTTGGTTCCCGAAAAGGTCAAAGACATAAGGTAAAGACCAGCATTAATATTGTTGTTAAAGGCATCATTCTCGGACGTAATTAAAGGTGAGCATGTCTTGAACTTTTCCTCTTCCTTTGCAGTGACATTCCTTAACGCCTTTTCTAATTGCTCTTTAAAAGCCTGGAGAGAAAGGTCATCCTTCCATACAATACTCTTTCAAACTCTTCTTTGACATTGTGATAGAAACATCGAGAAGGCGGATTCTCGAGGCCTTTCAAGCAACAGCGACTTGAAAAACCTAAGTGGAAAGTCCTCAGAAAAAGCTAAGAAGGAACATTCCTAGGAAGCCTTTTCTGGATGGGCTGTTAGCGTTGGGTGCAGGGAACTGATGATGTGAGTCCATGCAGAGCGGTCAAGGGCAGGCTAGCAACGGTCTTCACTGCTCCACGTGCTGAAACAAGGCAGCGGTTTGAGCTCCACTTAGCCTTGGCAGGGACCGAGGAAGAGTTCTCACACCTGCAGGAGCTGAGGACTCGGAGGTCGCCGACAAGCAGATAGTCAGGTCAATGTGTGAGTCTCTTAAAACATTTCATAGTGGGGACTGAATTAGATTCAGATCGTGGAGGAATTAGGAAACAAGGCAGATTTCTTCAATCTTATTCTACTAGTCACTGCGGCAGGTTCTGCGGACATATAAGCTTTTTCTCCTGTTATCAGAACATTCTATGTTGTTTCTAGAATTGACGCCCTTTATTTTCTGATACCACTGTCGCTCACCTGTTCCTTCCCTGAAAGTTTAAAGATTCCATACATTAATTTTTCTTTTACAAGCCATCTTTTGTAATACATGTAGGCCATACCATAGAAAAATGTGGATTCAACTCATCTATATATTGAGCATGATGTTTAGTATCCTCTGATAGTTAAAACTAGAATCCTAAATTTATTCATCTCTTGAGACACTATAACGAAGGATATCTCAAAGTCAGCCTCTGAAAAATTTTATGCAAATTCCCATATTTTAAAGGGAATCCTAGTTGAATGGAGAAGGAAAGGTGACTACTTGGAATAAGCCAATGTCAAAAATATTTCTTAAAATGAAGAAATGGCCATCTTTTCACTCCCTCTGGTATCTGTTGTCCTATAAGGACCAAGTTCAGACTAACTGAATTTTCCAAGAGTTTGACACATCTGACTTAGTCTGGGAATGTACCCTACCCACCCCCAAAAAAAGAACACCTAAATTCAGCTCCAGACATTAGTCGAAGCTCATTGAAATGTCGCTGGTTTGTTTTGCACAAGTAAAGATACGCCCGTTCGTAAACTCACTCACTTGTCACCTTATAACGGTTTGTAAAAGAAGGAGCTAGAATTCTCTGATTTCCCGACAACCTGCACGTTCATTCTGGATTTCGCTGCCTTCCTCTCATTCTGCAGCCCAGGTATGGGAACCATCACTAGCTCTCTGCGCCTGGAGGTGTTTCCTGCGTGTACCCGCCCCTGTCTGCTGTCCAGAACGCCCCCCCACCTACCCTGGGGGGTCAGAGCACGGTCCGCCAACAGGTGGTTACTGAGAACCCCTCCTGGCGTGTCTGTGTTGCTTTATCTGTAAGTTACCTGCGAGTGCTACGATGTTATGTACATCATAACACAAGTAAAATAGATGAATTGTTAAAATACTGCCATTTGCAACAACGTAGGTGGATCCTGAGATTATCATGCGAAGCAAAACAAGAAAGATGGAAAGCCGTATGATTTCACTTATATGTAGGATATGAAACCAAAAGCAACAGACACAGACAACAGTTTAGTGGTTCCCAGGGGGAAAGGTGGAGAGGAGAGGCAGATAAGGAGAAAGGGGTCAAATATGGACATAGAAGGAAATTTAACTTTGGGTAGAGAACATACAATGCAATATACAGGTGATACATTATAGAATTGTCCACTTAAAACCTATATAATTTTATTAAGCAATAAAATTAATTTAAAATGTAAAAAAATATAAAAAAATAATAATAACCTTACATGAATACCTCCCCCGCAAAAAAAAAAAGAAAAGAAAAGATGACTTGGAAATAAATGTACAGATAAGCTAGAGACGTTCCCCACCTCCATGGCCCTGCGCATGCGCCTCGGTGTGGACCACGTCTGGAATCACCATGGCAACCCCCGCATCCCCTCTCCTGCCTCACCCCACACCGCGCGTTCTCCCTGGTCTTTCCGTGATGTCACGTCGATGGTATTTACCTTCCTGCTGGAAATATTGAAGAATTGTCTCCCACATCAGCAGGTTAATGTCACGTTCCTCAGCTTCGAATGAAACAACTTACGGATGAAGACTTCTCATAAATGAAAAACTATTTGACGTTGTCCGCCCATCCGTCGCCCCTCCTCCTGGAGTGAATTTTGCTTTGTGCTTCTTGACAGTTTCTTAGTAAAATAAACAAGCAGACTAAATAAAACAAATGAACGGTACGTAAATCCAGCGTGGATTTATGCTTTTAATCCGTTAATTCATGGCCAAACTTATACATTCCCTCAGATGTCTCACATGAAAAATATATGATCCCAAAAAAATTGGTTTAAGTGCGAAATTGGGTTCCAATGGTAATACGTTGCTCTCATGTTGGAATCCGCAGAATCTTCCATTTGATTGTATTTGCTCAAAGAAAACATCTCTAAAAGTACAAATAGAAGCCAAAAAGCGTATAGTAGCTAAAGTAGATTATTTAAAAATTATATATATTTTAGTTAAGTCAACATGTTATACGAATTTCATATCCCCCGAAAGGCGTCTATGAGAGAAATAATATTTCATGGAGACAACTATAGAGGGCAGCTCTTCATTATTTCTTCCCCCATCTTTCTTTAAACTTCTCTAGTGTAAGGTAACAGGTAATAAAGCTGCGGTTGGACAGTCTGTTTCAGTGACAGAGCTTTCGAACGTGTGGCGTTGTTTGCTGTCGTTAAAGACATGCGCAGAAGGAAGCATGATGAAGGATGCATAGGACACCTCTGTCTCTGCCCCAGCAGAGGGATTCCTAGGGGAGCCGGCGAGATCAGCGTTACACAACACAATCATTGCAATTCACATCCGGGGTTCAGTGGATTTCCTAAAAAGTCTCTCTCTCTTTTTTTTTTTTTTTCACTTTCTCCAAGTAGTGATGACCATGTCTTCTTAGGCGTTAAACGTGTACAGGTTGGGATGACTTTTCAACACACCTGCCTCCCCGAGAACACCGAGAGTCAATTGATTCACCCCTGAATGTATCCAGTAATCGTTCCAGGTGAGGGAGAAGGACGAGCAGCCCCCCACGAGCTGGGGGTCAGAGTGAGAGCACGCTGGCGGGACTGCTGACCCTTCCCTGTGGGGTTGCTGTGACGTTTCTCCTCCCGGGTCCCCGCAGGCCACGGCTGAAGCCCGCCTGGACAGCAGCAGTGTCTATGGGGAGGCTCTTGGTGGCCCATTTGGAGAAGTGATGAGGCTCACGTCTGAGTGACCACAGGCAGCCTAGACACAGCAGAAGGGCGAGGGCAGAACCCCAAACCATGTGCCATGGCAACGGAGGTGCCCAGGGTCGGGAAATTAGGAAGGCTTTGGACTTGTCATGGAATTGGAGATTGGAGGAAATTCTTTATTAGCTGGAAGGATGACAGAATGTCAGCATCGAAAGGTGTCCACTTCTTTAGCATGTCCTTATGTGCAATGAGCATCACTGTACCTTTCCTGGACACGAAACAGTGCAAAAAAAAAAAAAAAACTCAAAGCAAGGACCACAGCAATCCCGTTGTCACTACTACAGAGATGACCGATAAGGGGCCAGGCCATTGATGATGTGCATATGGTTTCTGTCCGTGGTCCGATTATTGTGGCTAAGTCTTTACGAGCCGTGATATAAAAGTTATCTTTGCCGAAATCAGAGATTCCTTTCTTGTCTTTACTGTGAGTCATGGCATCGCTCACCTGGAAACTGATCGAGCCGAGGAAACTGGGGTTTCTCGAAAATGACAAGGTTTGTGTTTTGTCACATCGCTCCGTAAGCCGAAGTTTTGGCAATGCCACACACCTAGAAAATCTATTTGCAATCACCCAAATTTCCTAAAACATAAAAAACACATTTACCCCGAAATTTTGAAAGACAACGAATTAATATGAAAATGAACAATAAGAAGGGGAATTAAGTGTGCATTAACCTATACCGTCTGCTTTACATCTGATTTTTGAGGAGTTGATGAGACCCCTGACTAGGACATTTCAGTAATGTGGCACTGAGCCGTGACATTTAGCATAATAGAGCACAGGACCACGAGAAAACGGGAATGAGAATTTTGCAAAGAACGGAATGCCTCCTATAGAAAGACGCATAACCTCTGGATAAAAGATTTAAAAAGAAAAAGAACAAGAGGTGTGTTTGAATGCACACTGTCCTACTGTGTCACATGTGTTGCAGGCATAACTTCATAGATTCCAGTCATATAGCTCCCATCACGTGGTTCGCTTTATGGTTGTAACTACACACTGTTTTCTCGAACGAGGTTCTGCTTCCACCCCACAAAGGAGACACAACATTTTATTGAGTAATAAACTAAGATTAATCCATTAACTTTTCCAGGCAGTCTTATTTAAACGCTCTCATGCTGGGATAAATATTCAGTCACATCTAGAATTCATTTAACACAGCTCTGGGTTGACCTTTCCACCCTGAAGTGTGCCCAGCCCCCAGCCAGCTGGTTCATCTTCAAGGAGTGTGTCCTTGGCCCTGGTGTAGCTGGGTGCCACCCAGCGCTGTGCCAGGGCTGAGCTCAGAGACAGCTCTCCCCTGCCCCAGCCCAGACCACCTCCCCGATGCTCCAGCCTGTGAAGTCCAGCTGTTCCCAGGGTCACAGCCTGGCCTGGGCACTATCCACTAATGCATTTGCTGTATTATATCTCGGGAATTATAACACAAGAATGTGTGATAATTAAAGAGCATAAATCCACAGTAACTAAGCTTTTTATGTTAACCAATATTAGTTAACCAATATTAATATAACCAATAGTCCCTCTTTCAGTGGTTAAAATGAGTTAAGTTTAAATTCTCATTAACGAACTTGGCAGTTGAGATTGGTCGCATTCAGGGGGATCTTGAGATGATCACGCTAAGGAAAATAAGTCAGACAGAAAAAGTTGAGAACCATATGATTTCACTCATATGTGGGATATAAAACTGAAAGGAATAAATGAACAAGACAAATAAACAAAAACGTGTAGACAGAAAACAATATGGTGGTTATCAGAGGGAATGGGAGGAGGGGCAGGTAGATAAGGATAAAGAGAGTCACATAATATGGTGACAGAAAGAGACTTGACTTTGGTGGTGAACACATTATGCAATATACACATGATGTATTACTGAATTGTACACTTGAAACCTATTTTATTTTGTTAACCAATGTCACCCCAATAAATTTAGTAAATACGTAAATATTTCCAAAGAAAGGGGAAAAAGCAACTTGGCAATATAAAATCTCACCCATAGAAAGGATGAAAAGGGCATCACTAAAATAGACACATATACGTGCCTAAATATACATATATTTTATACTGCTATTTGTCTTCAAATATAAGCTTTTTTTGTCTCAGAATTTCTTCTTTCAAAAAGACATCTAAAAGATATAAAAAGGAAAATCTTTGAATTGTTTTTAAGCACAGTATTCTCTCAATTCTTAAAAAATTATTTGAGATTTTTGTGATATTAAATATGATAGAAAACAACAAAGAAGAGTTAAAATGGTAAAAATCTATTTAAATAGAAAGAATAGGAGAAGAACAATTGAAGACATTTAATAGATTAAATTATGTAATCGAACATTGCATTTATGGTTTAATGTCCCGGGATAGACATTAGATCATATGATTCTCACAACGGGCAAAACTCCAGCCCTGCATGACAGGGACAAACATGGACCCACGGTGGAGGGGGAGGGGTTGCAGCACAACTCTGAATTTTGATTGACTCCGTGATCAGCCAGAAGTCATTTGTCCAGCTTCGCAGCGGACATAGCAATTCCACAGATAGTTTGAGGAGGACTAAATGAATACAGTGACTAAAGGTCACTGTGAGATGGGACTGTGACACAATCAAAAGCACATAATTTGACATGGAAAGGTGATTTTTTCCTGTAATGGAAAGCCTGGAGAAGTCACTAAATGGGATGTCATTGTCAATTAACCTTCACCAGCGTGGTACTCTGCAAGCAGCCGGCGACCTCCCCCAGGACCTAATGGATCCAAGGTGACTTGTGTTTGCGCATCTCAGAGTCTCCGACACGCCCGCGTGCTCACCAGACAGACGCGCAGCCGGTGTGTGTCGGCTTACTGATGGAAGGAGCAGCCGATGGAATGAGGACTTGAGTTATAGTGGGACTTCCGTGAGACAGACACTCGCCTGGGCACCCAGCAGATGTTACCGTATGTAATTAAATCCTGATGACAAATTGTGAACAATTTTATCCCATTTTACATTTAAAAAAAAAAAACACAAGAAATTAAATTACTACTCACCAAAGGTCAAACAGTTCATGGGCTGATCATTAGCATAAAATCATGCTCATAATTTACTATCATCCAAACTAAATATATATATATATTCACACATGGCATCTGCACACGTATATATGCGTGTGCCTGTGTGTGCGCGCCTGTGTGTGTGTGTAAGCAAATATTCTCTGAGTCCACAGCTTGCTCTACTCACTCTGCCAGTTATTCGTCTCCCTTCATTACAAAATATCATAAAATACTTGCCTATATTAGGCATCCCCATTCTCACTAGAGAATTACTCCAGATCAGGTCACATGATTGCCTGAACGTCATGTAGAAGATTTTGTCTCGTGTAACTATGCCACCGACTCGGTTAGGTCCGTCGTTCTCATTTCATTTTGCTTTCAATCGCTGATTGCTTTTTGTTTTAGGTTTATGTCATCATTGTGTGAACTGATCATTTGGTTTCAAAATTAAATATACAAAAGAGGTATAACTTCCCATCTCTTTTAAATTTTAACATGTAGACTTTATTTTTTCCAACAAAGAAATAGGTAGGTCTGTGTGCGTACATGTGTAGATGCATATCTTTGTGCATGTGTGTGGTTGTGTATTTGGGTGTATATTGTATTATTATACATGTGTGCATGTAGTATATAGCTCTATCTGTGTGTGTCTGTGTGTGTGTGTGTGTGTACATATATACATACAAAGCCACTTCTGTTAGGCAAACAGTAGCAGACTCTACACACTTTATCATTCAATGTGGAAATCATTCCACAGAACTATAAGTGTCGTTCCTTACAGATTTTTATGGTATCGTAGCACTTTACTCGTGTGGATGAGCCCTATTTTATGCATCCAGTTCCCGATGACTGAGAATTTGAGAGGTTTCCAATATTGTGCCATTACTTTTGTATGCTTTTAATAAAAAGCCCTGGAGTTAAACTCGGAACGTATTTACTTTGGGAAAAAAAATCATGGTCCCTCAGTCTGATCCAGCGACAAAGGGAGTCATAAAAAAAAAAAGAGAGAGAGATTATTTTTTTCTATCAAGAACAATGAGTAAAATAGTACATCTGTGGATGTACTAGCTTTGGCTTTTGGGTTAGTCATTCGTGAAAACATTCAGCCCAGCCCACCTGTTTGAAGGTGCGGGCAAGTGCAGTGAACTCTGGGGTGAAACCAGAATGAGGGAATTCTGGGGTTGGCAAGTGGCATGGGTGGCAGCTCCCCAGCAAGTGACAGCCACTCCCAGACTCCAGGGAGCAAATCTGCTCCACTCATAGAGTCAAGGTAAGGGTTCAGTAAGATGGTGCTTATCAATCACCAGCCATAGAGAGGCAAAGAACGGGCCCCCTGCAGATGCCCCGCTGTTATTATCATGATCTCCATGGGCCACGCCCACGAATCCTTTGCATCTTCCTTAGTGTGACCACGGTTTTGAAAGCCCGGATGCATGCTTCAAGTTGAACCCTTTGGCCTGATTTCTGCCGCTGACTTTATGTCTGCACACTTTCATCCCTGTCACCTTTGAGAAACGTTCAAAAGCTTAGGCCTCTGGTGGCGCTAGAGCGAAATCTTCCCGCGTGAGGACGCGGTCTGCATCGAAGCCCGAATTATCCGCTGACTGACAGCACCCGCTCCAC
The DNA here is from genome assembly GCA_004027375.1 of Macroglossus sobrinus. Lineage (NCBI taxonomy): Eukaryota > Metazoa > Chordata > Mammalia > Chiroptera > Pteropodidae > Macroglossus > Macroglossus sobrinus. The sequence goes on along the minus strand of PVKZ01003876.1, from coordinate 30,671 downwards.
TTAACGTGCATGTCGGGTTGACAAGAATGTCTTCAAATGAGGTCTTAGAGGGCCATCCACAGCATTACAAACATTTACTCATGTAGGACAAGCTCCACAGAACTGATGAGAATGATTTATTTCCATGGTTATTGGTAGATGCATGGTTATTGGTAGATGCATGAGGCTTAGAAAATCTTTCAGACAATATGATTTAAAAATAATCGGTGAGAACGAGTCTTCGGGGAAGGTAGGGTAAGCGTTTATACCGTTGTCTTGTTCCATTTGGGTCAGAATTTTCATTAAATTCGAATTCTAGATGAATCCCTTAAAGGCATTCTAATTTAAAGCGAACATTACTACATGGTTATACGAAGCGATATCTCATTTTCTGAGATTTTCCTTGGCTCCATCCAATATATTTTAGTTATTTTCCCAGAAAAGTCATGATTTATGCAATTAAAATACATCTACCGAGTACTGTATTTCAATATGAGTTTTCTATATGGAAGCAGAGCTGAGGGATAGAGCCGTACATACAATCCTGAAATGGTTTCCAGTTCAGAGACTTTTGTGGACTCAGCTACTTCTTATTTCTCAAGTCAGGCTCCCAAAACTTAATATTTAGTAAAAAAAAGAAATTGGCAAAGACTTTTCAAATTATGCTTATAATTAAAACGGTATTAAAATGTTTTTCTTAAATTAAGCGAGCGTTTATAACTTGCGAAAGATCTAATCCGTGATGGTAAACTCAGGAAGTAAGTGATGCTCTAGAAGATGAGACAATTCTCTAATGATGCTAAGGTCTGGAATCGGCCAATATTGATACTTTCCCTTGACACCACCGATGGAAAACGATACATAAAATCGAAAGCAAGGACCAAGGTTTACCAGATGGATGGAATTAGTGACTCACTGAATTCATAACATAATCATGACCAAATTCAAATCTGTTTGTAAATCAACAGGAAAAACATTGTACTTGTTTTGAGGAGCCTGGACGGTCCACAGCCATGGTGAGAGAATGACAGTAAGGTACAAGAGATAAAAAATACTCTCAAAATTCATTGAGAAAATCACATTGCTGCCCACAGCCTTTGATTGATGGGTCTTATTGCCCATCATTTTAAACATCATTCATGCTTATTAAATTAGTCAATATTACTTTATTACAATCACAATTAGTATTAAATACTTATTAGAGACATTAAAATTACTCCACCAAAATAATCAGTTAGCGTCCAGTTCTAACATTAAAATGTTTGATGAGAAGAGTGATTCCTAGCAACTTTTAATATTTCTAATAAACTTCTTAAAACTTTTCTCTTTCCTAACTCAAGCCTATTCTTTCATCTTGTCTCTTGATTGATAATATAACAAATCTTCTTTTCATTTTCAATTCCCTCAACTTCTTTGTTTTCATTTTGGAAGTAGTTTTGAGTCTTTAATGTAATATCGTATTTAACAGAGTAGCTCTACATTGGAGATAGTCTCTCATAAGGGCATGAAATTCTTTTTTGATTAAATTTATTGGGGTGACATTGATTCATAAAACTACATAGGTTTCAAGTGTACAATTCTATAACACATCATCTGTATATTGTGTTGTGTGTTCACCACCCAAAGTCAAATCTTCTGTCATCATATATTTGACCCCCTTTACCCATAACTATCTCTTCCCCTTGCCCTACAGGAGCCACTAAACCTTTGTCTGTGTCCATGAGTATTTGTCTTGTTCGTTTGTTGCTTTCAGTTTCATAGCCCATATATGAGTGAAATCACATGGTTCTTTCTGTCTGACGTATTTTTGCCTAGCACGATGAGACTCTCAAATTAACATTTGATTGGCATTAAAATATAAGCTTTCCCTGTTATGTAAACGAATTTCATATAGATCACTTTATGAAAGACATTTAAAATCTCACTCAAATGTCCCATTCTGTTCTTCCATTGTTTTCAACTTTATGTCATTTTCCTTTATGTCCTTTGCTATTCTTTTTGGCATGTTTCATAAAATTCAGATACGCTATTGTTAAAACCAGCCGTATTTGGGCCATGAGTGCGCAGGTAAACTGAAGAATGCTAAATAATTGACAGATTGAAAGAAGAGTACCAACCTCAGTGACAGAGGACATATTATGTCCAGTTGGGGCTGTAGAGACAAATAGCAAAAGGCAGAAAGCTATTTTAAGACTGCACTTAAAGCCATTTATCACAGAACAGCTCAGCATCCTGCTCACAATTTAAAGAAAACATATCGCGTTTACCTACTATAATGAAAATGAAACCCCCGTGAAAAGTTAGAAAAATATTTACAGTGTCACTGCTAGAGAATCAGGCAAATACAGAGTTTCAGAAATATAGTAGGAAAGAAGGAAATATTTCAGAAATATATAGAAGGAAGGGACGGGAGGAAGAAATACTGGATATTTGTTTATAATGTAGGTGGTCTTGTTGGAACAATAAAATACAAACCAATTCTTCATATACCGTATTCTTCAGATCTTGGTTCTTTCTTAAACTTTCTCTTTGTTGACATTTGCCCAAAATTCCTCCATTTCCTTTCAAGGTTGGTGAGCATCCTAAGACAAATTACTTACCTCTCTTTCCTTACAGTTTTTTCCTGGAGTTTTTTTGTTCTTTCATTTGAGACATATTCTTCTGCCTTTTCTTTCTTTCTTTCTTTCTTTCTTTCTTTCTTTCTTTCTTTCTTTCTTTCTTTCTTTCTTTCTTTCTTTCTTTCTTTCTTTCTTTCTTTCTTTCTTTCTTCCTTCCTTCCTTCCTTCCTTCCTTCCTTCCTTCCTTCCTTCCTTTCTGTCTGTCTGTCTTTCTCTCTCTCTCTCTCTCTTTCTTTCTTTCTTTCCTTTTTTTTTTGACTTTCTATGTTTCTTTATATAAATTAGACAAAATAGATATCTTGCCCAGACTTGAATTAGTGGCCTTATGGAGAATGGCCTCTATGTAAGCTTGGAGTCATTTTTCTCTGAAGTTGATACACAATTTTAACATGACTTGTTGAGGTCATGTTGAAAATCCATTTTTCTAAAATTACTGCTTTAAAAATCTTTGGCATTGGAATTTTTTTAAACTATGAAGGATTTGCAGTACTTATATTTTGCCATATCACGTTCTCTTGTGTTGGTGCTAATGGCATCATGTCACCATAGAATGTCTTGCAATTAACCAAATAGTCTATGAAATCAGGGGTTCTCAGCACCTCCTTGTGTGTTTAACCATCAGTTAATTAGAAAATATTTGTGCACACACTTATTAACTCGTAATACTTGCCTAAAGTTTTTTATAGTAAATCAGCACTTAGTGAACTTTAAACATGTACAAATTATTATATAAGGTGCAACAAATATAAGGTGTGAAATTTGGGATGCAATAGGAAAAAAATTTTGAGTTAGATGACAAAGTCATCAAAGTTCAATTAATATCTAAACATTTTGTATCCATTCAAAGTTGATCATTTATTTCAAGAATTCATGTAGCCCATTTCAAAATAAACTAAAAGTCACGGGACAGTAAGGGTACTGAGGGCAGGAAGGCTTTCTGAGTGATTCATCAGAAAAATCGGGTCAGAGCGGCCCCAGGAGTACGTGGGATTACACGTAAAGATGGCCGTTGAAGGAAGGGTGGTTATTCCCATTAGGGAAATTGCACCTTTCTTTGGTCCCTGGTCTAACAGATATTTCCCGAGCTTCATCTAAGCTCCATATGCCGCAGAGAGCATGGCCTCAGACCACGGTGGGTCTTGCTCTTGGTTACACAGAGCAGCACAGTGAGCAAATTCAAGGAGTGGGAATGGAGAGAAGCGATCTTGGAAGCCATGTGTATTCCAGCTGGGAGGAGATTGTGAACAAACATGATTGGCATGAAAAAAAGAGAGAAATCACCGTCAGAATAAGGAGAGTCTCGAGTACTGCACATTCCTCTCTCAAATCTGTGTAAGCTGATCTAATGAAAGCAAACATTATCGTTCATTTAGTCCACCAGGTTCTGAGGGCTTTCAGAAGGGATGAGTGTGATGGTTAACCATGGTTCTGTTTCCAGGAAACCCGAATCAAAACACCGAGTCTTTAAATATCTGAGAGATTTTCTAGAACCTTAAAGAGCTGCCTCTATACGTTGTGCTCTTATATATCCTATTTAGGTATTAATAAATGAAATTAGTTATCAACTTTTGGGCCCTGAGTGATGTCAGATGTGACTAATTAGTGTAGAATAATTAAGCAAACTATCATTGCTTCCAAATATATCTGAACGACATGAAGGGTTGTTTCTTATGAGTCATCATCACCTCACTGCCCATCATCCATTCCTGCACCATTTTGTACAAACGAAAAGATTCACTGGAATCTGTGTTAATCTAAACAGTCCTTTTTTTAAAAAAAAACACATGCTGGTTACAAACTTAATTTTCTCTTTTTCCCCAAGACCGTTTTAATGGTCCACTCCCTTTTACAACTTTGTAAATATTATTCTCTGCAAATCCTTTCTCATTCCACTTGCAAGCTGGTCAGTTCTTTTGAATCCATCTCTTTCTTGTAGTAGTTTATTAAACATGCTAATGACAACCGACATGTACAAGGAACGTTAATTTTGAAAACGCATCATTCAGACTGCAGGATTGCCAGAGAAAATGGATGCTGTCCAGTTAAATTCAAATTTCAGATAAATAACATTTTTTTTTTTTTGGTATTTATATGTCACTGATACATGGAACCAACTTACACTAAAAAGTTATTCGTTGTTGATCTAAAATTCAAGTTAACGGAATGTCCTATACTTTTGTTTGCTAAATCTGGCAATCCTATAAGAGCCTCAGTTTCACGGGGCACATAATAGCTTCCCAGTTATTGCAGGTGGCGAGTTCACCGAGTGTTTCATAGGTCGTAGCTGTAGAACTATGACTTTGTCTGGAGCAGAAGACAAGGACGGAAGTCCAGGCCAAACTGACAACTTGTTTTGCTGGGACATGAAATAAGTCACAGTAGCTTCTTATATTCACACTGCTAGTTATAAAATGTGTGACATTAATTTTGTTATTTATCATAAATGCTATCAAACTGCATGTACTAATTTATTGTGAAACCTTTTAACATTATATGGTTTAAAGATTTTTTTCATGGCAGCCCAATAAATGAGTTATCGCAATTTACTTAATATGTATTTTTATTTTATCCATTTATAGTAGTTTATTTTAAATATGTTTATAGTTATAATTTGTTAACTTGCCACTGTCAAGTTTTGTAAAAGTAGATTCTATTTTACCTCTTTCTCTTGTAATAGCCTAATCATATGAAATCATTTGTGGATTTAAAATTATTGTTTTAGTTAAATTATCTTTATAAGAATCCAATTACTAGTGGTTTACATTTGTTTGGTGAGATCATATATTAACTTACATGTTAAATGTAGGTATAAATATATTATATAATGTATTCTTTATACATACAGTTTTCTCAAAAGTATAAGCATATTATATAATTATAAATATAGCATATTTATTATATCTATATACATTATATATTATATATATATTCTACTTATAAGTAAAATTTAAATTAGCAGTGTAACCATTTCAAAGGTATTTCTTAAATAAAATTTACCCAAAGAGGCATTTCCTATGTGCATGGTGCCCTTGTAAATAAAGCCTGATCAATTCAGTAAGTATTAGTTCAGTTCCAGTGATTAAGCTAAAAAGGGTCAAAGTAAACCAGCCTTTCAAAAATAAGAACATGGACCTAATTTAATTCCGTTTCTTTTGCTGAGATTGAGTTTAACAAATCGAGAGCAGGAAATTATTTTCACATTTAGGTTATTCATATAATTAAGTAAATCTAAATTCAGATGCGTCTTAAAGAAGTACCCTAGACATATCAAAATATCAAGATCCAACACCTTCCTCATAGCTTGCTGCATTAGACTTGATGTAACACATAGGAAGACTCATAATAGAGCAGAAAAATTCTGGATTACAACCAATGAATAGGATACTGGCCACTCCAGACAAGGTTTGAAGCAAGTCCATTTCATTGTAACCTGTCTTATGAATTCTGAGCTTTGCTGGTATCAGCTATTAAATTTAAACTTGCCATTTCTGAATTTATTCTATGACATATTAAGAGCTCTCCTGAGGAGATCAAAAAATCTGATCTTTTAAAGACATAAAAAGGACCGAGAGCAATATATTTTTGATACGATATCAGATTTCGCTTCGGCCTTTTTTTCTGTGAAAATGAATCCAAAATCCATTCAAACAAAATCAATGGAATGTAGCGTTTCAGCCTAAAAATCTCTGGAAGATTCTCAGAAATGTAGTTTAGCTTTCTATCTATTCATTTTCCCCTTTTCAATTCTACCTAGATGAAATGCAGGCTTGAGACGGTGCAGAAAAAGAAAAAAATAATAACTAAAATAGACACATAAACCTGGTCTCTTAGGCCTCTTGAAAATTAACCAGCGGAAAGATTTAATTTGCTCAAAGCGGATTATGGTCTTTACACAGGCGTGCTTGCTAAGAACATCCTTAGGGATTTGTCTTAACTTTGTGACAATAAATAGCGTAGGACTTTTAGGCTCCTTGACCTTAGAAGGGTGTCCAGGTGGGGACACCTGAGTGCATCTTTGTCCCTGTGCACCTGCTGTGCATGAACACTCTGGGGGTGGCAAGAGAAGAGCAGGATGAAGATGGCAGAGGGGACAGAGGCAAAGTGGAGATGCCCTTCATCGGTGACCCCTGTAGGCACCAGCCCCCGTGGATTCCGTTACCACGAGCCACCACGCTGTGGGTCGGCCAGCCTCCGGGCCCTGAGACCCAGGATTTCTGAGCTTTGATTCCTCCTGAAAAGTCTCTTCTGTCTGTGTTCACGCGAGACTTCGTCAATGGTCACGTTGCATTTCACCTCACTGGAGGCTCAGGAAGGTCACAGTCTCATCGGGGACAGTCTTGAAGAGCAAATAAATAAATAGGGAGAGCAACAAAAAGCAAAAGGGGAAAGGGAGCTCTAACTGCTGCTTTTTTTCTTTGGGAAGACCAACCTCTGATCTGCGGGGACAGCAGATGGGTACACCCCGCTGTGTGCGCTGAGGGGAATCAAATGAGACCATTTACCTTGAGCCGGATAATCTCGACCTGGGGAACGTTTAAATGTAAGGAACGGAGATCACCGACCCCTAATCAAACAGAACGAGGCCAGACGTGGAAAGTCTCCTTTGCACTTGTGACTTTGCTAAGAGAATGGTGCTTACATGCTCTATTACTTTGGAGTTATATCCCGAGATAGAGTCATCTGGGGTAAATAAATAAACTCTGCAAGCAGAATAAACGTCAGAAATGCTTCTCACTGGTGACTTTCTTTCACTGCTGGGAATGTTTAGTGCTACATTGAGTGAATGTAGACTATTGAGCTGGGACACTCGGCTCATCTCGCTGATATTAATTCTCTCCAATGTGCCACAAAGGGAGGAGCCCACTTAATGCATGGCTGGTCCAGCTCCCCCAACCTGGCTCCCCCGGCCCATTCGCTCACCTTGTGGCTCTGTCTTCTGCACATTTTTACGGGCTGACATTGTCGGGTGTCCTACAGAAGCTCACTGGGTGCAGAGTGCAGCGTGGAAGGGAATGGCATTCAAAATGGCAGCCATTAAATGGTGATGAGATTGCAAATTTATCACTCAGTTTTTGTCATTACTCTTTCAACTTCCTGACCTCTGGCCTCATCAGGGTTGATGAGAAGCTCTATGGCCGTCACCCTGGGCTCTTCCAGCTGCGCCCGCCCCTCGTTGTCCTCATTATTGCCACTCCCATGAATTTGCCTGACCTTGAAAACTGCGAAGGGCATTGATATGATGACCATGGGCTACTTTTTCTTGCAGGTGCTGGTTCTGGCCTGGTCGCCAGCTGTGCATCCTCGGGCAAGATAGTTAAACTTACTTGTCACGGATGCTGTTTGACAGTTGCTAAATTTAGTCAAAACTAGCTTTGTTTTTAGTTTCTTATTTTTTATATCGTCAGTGTATCCAGATATAAGCACGTTCTAAAAGCCAGATCATTGTAATTGTCCAAGTTTCTTTAACAATTTTTCTGTCACTCCACGGAGGGCTTTACCAGTTTTCCTGTTCTGTGATCACGATATCCTAGCAAGGAGGAGTGTTTGCACCACACCTGCAGGCCACACCTGCAGGCCACACCTGCAGGAGACAGCAGTGCTTAGCCTGAGGCCGGTGCATGATGGGTGGTCTGTCTCAGGGGGTCAGTGGCAGGTCACTGGGAAGGAGTTAGGGAGTCACTGAGCCATTTTCAGATTTCTAAAATCTCATCACGTATGCCTCCGCTTGCTTGTCCACGTGTATTAAAATCAATTTGTCGATTAACAAAAAGTAATAAAAAATAAAATTCTATAAAAACCAGGCCGTATTTTAGAAAATAGAAACATCTGATTTTAGTATTATATTTTATTTATTATAACACCATAAAAGTTATTGTTAAGGGTTTAAAAATGTGTACCTCAAATCCTAAACTCCTTCTATAATACATTTCATGTCTGTATATTTTTTTTCTACGTATAAGTTAAGTACATATGTACGTCTTTATAATAAAATGAACCAAGAATGTTGCCTTTTTCTTCAATGATTATTAAGCCATAGATGTTTTTCTCAATTCTTAGATTGTCTTCTGAATTATCATGTGTATACTACCTAATGACAAATTAGGATTTAACCATTTTCTATCGGTTGAATTAAAATTCTGTTTACAGACATAAAAATTCCCTCTAGAACATCCCTAACCTTTCCAGTCAGAACTGACACAACGTTTGATTCTTTCCATAGACACATTAGGGTCATCTCCACTGCCACCTTAATCAACATGTCGAAACATATTGGAATATGACTTATCTCTAACAATTCGGCTGGTGGTATTTCTTCATGGCTCAGAGCCAGTAGTCTTGGCTATTTCCAGCTTTTTTCCTCAATAGCGGCTCCAAATTTTTGCAAGAGAGGGAGGGGTCGTGGAGGTAGAGAAGATCCACGTGATGCAGAAGCAGCTGGTGTTCAGGCAGCATCCCTCGTGGGGAGCTGTGGCTTTCTTACGGTCCTGGGCAGATGGCCGACTCTGTCCCATAATGCTTCTCTCAGATTAATAGTCCATCATTAACTCAGGATGTTGGCATTCAGCACAGTGCGAGCACTCTGGTGACCGGGTAACGAAGTATGCCACTTTAGCAGGTGCATTACACATTATGGAGGTAAAATCCTGGTGGGGCAATATTTTTAATAACTAGTCATGACGATCCCATATTACACCATTATCCCTTGAAAATGAGGATCAGAAATTGCTAGGCTTCTTGCATCCTGGAAGGCCTTTGGTCTCTGTGGCACCCCATCTGTTTGCTCACGTGGACTCACTGAGGTGGACGCTCCTCCAGCTACACGTAGAGATGTGGCTCTATCTGGGGACAATGCCACTGGCTGCAGGTGTTTTGCTTAGCTGTTTTCTCTGATGGGGAACCACTGGTTTGTCATGTACATTTACAAACGCCGCCTCCTCAGACCTCGCCGTGCTTTCGCAGACATCATCACGGAATGTCCCCTCTTAAGTGGTCGCCAGAGTAAAAGAAACCTCCATTTTGATTCTCACCCAAGGTGAATAGATACTGAGACCAAACAGGGGAACGTTTACAGCAAAACAGAAGGTAAAGCTGCAAACGGCCGCTCAGCTCTCCGAGGCAAAGGAGTCCCCACGGCTTCACCAGGGAGTGACACCGTCCAAGATTTGGGGACAAGAGCCTGGAGACTCCCACCAGCCCACATTCTTACACCTGCTCCATAGTCCCAGAATAAAGCTCCAAGCAAGCATCCGTAGCTAACCGTTTACAACACGGTCCCCAAAATGAGCAGGTCCCGGCGCTCCTCGGTGCCACCAGCCCACGTGGGACATCCTGCCCTCGCAAAGATTCTTTAACGTTCTTTACCACTGGGACTCCTCAGCTCTGAGGCGTTGCTGTCCCACTGCCCCGGTCCCCGCCGCCTCCCTTCGGTCTTACCTGCGTCAGCCAAGGCCTCTCTCCTCACAGGTGGGGTCCTGCCGGACCCTGACGCTGCAGAAGCTGAGATCTGAAACTGCACCTGCTTTACCTGGATTCCTTCTCCCTGCGAGGCTCTGCCTCAGCTCTCCCGATGAGTAAATGATGACGTCACCCCGCCTTTTTGCTAGTCATTCATATTATACATACGTCTCCCAACACTTTTCAAAACATGTTTCTGTTACTACATCGTTTTGTTTCTTGAGTGCTTTTTTTGTTTTATTTTGTTTTTTTTTTGTTTTTTTTGTTTTTTTTTTTAAGGTGGTGAATCCACCTGTCTCATCATTGAAGGCTTCTGATCAATGATGACAAAGACCTTCCTCACTTCAAAATTAACTTTTAGCTATCTCATGTTTGCGGTTTTTCTTTTTCAAGGATACAACTGGAATTTATTTTCAATAAGAGATAGGGATACCATGTTCATTTCTAGGTAGCTGCGAAGCTGTTTGGGGTACATTCACTTAATAATCAATATTTTCCTACTGATTTAAAAGGACAACTTTATTATTTTTTTTTTTTTTTACTAAATATCTCTGTGGTTTAGTTTATTCCTAGATTCTGAACATTCTAGTAATTTTTCACTCTCTTCATGCACTAATGTCACACTATTTTAATTAGTATCGCTTTCTGTTATTTTTTTATTGTGAAATAATTGACATACAACATTGCTTAAGTTTAAGGTGTGCAACTGTTGATTTGATGCTTGTTCCTAGAACAAAAGTCCATCTTTCCCCTCCCCCCAAATCAAAAAAAAAGATACACGCAGGTTTGTAGCAAAAAGACATGAGGATTTATATTAAGGATTTGCAAGTTCCGGAGACCAGGCCAGCTGTTGCTCTCAATAACCTGGCCCCCAGCTGTCTTGAGAGTGAGGATTACACAGAGAAAAATCAGTCGTCATGGAAACTAAGGGAGAGGGGGTCCTCCATCGCCGTGTTGGGTTCTGGAGCCAGCTTGGCGCCCTGCAGTCTGGTCCCGTGGAGGTGGGGATGCTCGTTCTGCCATGATGAGCCTGGAGCTGGAACACAGCTAAGGCTAAGCTGTCATCCTTCGCGCACCCGAAACTTACTGTTCCCACGATTATAGACCTGAGGCTCCGTAAATTTGATATCCTAAGGCTTAATGATGAAAGAACAGGAAGGGAGAGGACAAAACGCAAGGAAGTCACAATGCCATTACCTGGGCGGAACCAGCTTGAATGAGGGGAAAAAAAAAAAGGATGTTAAAGAAATGAAACAAAATTTGTAGGCAGTTACAGTGCAGTTACACACATTCACTGTGGTGAGGGTATCTGAGATCCGCTTGTCAACTATGATGAATATAATACAGTACTGTTGACTGCGAACGCTATTACATTTTAAGTATCTGGTATAATAATTCAACTTTATTAGTCTTCCTTTTTGGAAGTCGCCTACATATTCTTGCACACTTGTCTTCCAAGAGAACTTTAAATCAGATTATGTGTGGGCAAAAACAAAATTGCCTCTGCATTGACTGGCGTCCACTGAATATTATGTGCAAGCAAATTTACGAAAACTGGCTTCTTGATAATAACCTTTTTTTCTTTTCAGTCCAGAAGTAGGATACGCATTTCCATCTGCCTTCTCTCGTGGCCCTCGGTATCATTTTAAAGATTTATCCTCTACATTGTGGACAACATGCTTTGTAAAGTTTACAGTGAGTTCTTTTTCCTACCTGTATTATTCTAATAAACGGGGCCTTTCCCTCCAATACATTTACTAACTTGATTGCGTTTCATTAGATTATTGATTTTATATTAATTTTGTACTCGGCCACTTACTGAATTCTGTACTTGATTTTAAGTGTTTTTACTTGATTCTCTGATATGTGCTTTCCACACACAGCCGCCTCTTCCAGTTCCCAAAGCTCATCATGTATTTGTGTTTTATTTCTAATATGCATGCAACATAAATATCTGTTTTCTGTCAACCAATGTTTTTATAGATATACTGATTTGTGGAGCTACCTCTTATTTTCTGGTATGTAAATTAGAAAATTCGAATTTGAGAAAAACTCATGAACAAACCCATTACCGTCTCCCCTTGCTCTCACCTTCCTCTAAAAAGCATTGTGAGAATTAAACAGGTAATTCATCCGAGTTAGTTTTGAGTGTTACAGGGAGTGATTCCACATAAGTACTAAGGATTAGGGTAGAGCTTTGTCTCATTAATATTCAGAAATGAAAAGAGATCATAAACTAAGAATAGTAAGTAGGCTTGTGTATTTCAGAAACTGACACTATCTATGGAATGGAGATGAAGGTGTTTCATAAATGATGTAGATTAGAACAGCAAATATGAGGATGGATGTGGCTTAGAGAAAAATTCAAATAATGTGCATTAATATAAATGAAGGCAGTGTTTTGAAAAAGAGAACTCAGCCAAAAGACAGGCTGGGTATGGTAAGATTGAGCATTTGCCAATAAATCTAAAATTTCGACGGCTTGAAACGTAGACATATTTAGCCCAGGTTTGCAGCCGCCAGACAGGCTAACAGAAGCCACTAAGCCTTTCGGGAATAAAGGGTTTCAAGAAAAATAAAGTCTTATGTAATTGCCTAAGATCTAGAAATCTCCATAAAGTCAGGGAAGCTGCCTCTGGCATCTCAGCCCAAGGCTGGAAATAGGTGGCTGTCTCTTCTTTTCAAAACACAAGCTTTATTTATATGGACACGTATGATCTGATTTTATCTCTAAGCCATATTCTTACTCTTCGCACTGGGAAGCTGCCTCGGTAAGTAGGATTCCTTAGGGTTCGTTCCCTCCAACCCTCCAGCCGGTGGCAGTGAAGTGCACTGTTCCCAAGAGCCTGCCAGGACGCCCAAGGAAACGTGAGTCTGCTCAGGAGTCTGGCTATCACTGACTTCTTCTCTTCAGCAAATTCGAACCTGCAGCCCTACAAGAAAGAGATTCTGGGCACCGCGTTTCCCAGCCTGGCGGAAACACAGAGATGTTAGAGAAGGCAGTAGCGTTGCTGAGTTGACAAAACACAAGACTGTAAAAGTACAGAACAGTGCAACGCAAGGGATGCTGGCTGGTGTGCAGCTCCCCGCACACGAAGCTAAGACGCCGTGGTTCTCGTACCTTGTGGCTTTGCTGTCCCCTGGCGCCCTGAGGCCTCAGCATCCCCCCGCAGGTGGTCGGAAGAGTAGGGTGCTGTCTTGGACTGGAACTGATCTGCTTTGCTTCCCTCTCTCCCAGCGGGCTGCAACAGGTCCATGCTGCCACCCGGACGTGAGACAGGGCTTGGCAGTGTGGGCACAAAGGGGCGTTGCTCATGGTGGAAAGGGGACAGACAGCAAGATCGGCCAATAGCGCTTTGGGAATAAATAATTAAAACACAGAAGTTCGAACCCACTTGATTATTTACTAAAAAAAATCAATCCTGGGATCAATATGCAACGTGAATAGTTTCTCAACCCAGCTCTTCGGTGGACACTGCAGATTTTTCTCCATCTTGAAAATGTTATATTCTGTAACTTTGAATACACTAGGGTTTGCTCAGGACAAAAATGTTATCTAAAACACTCAGATTTCCATTGCTTTTTTTGGTATCGAACCAATATATCATCATTTGTTTTCTATCATTCACCCTGGCCATTACCTTACAAGGGATGGCTTTTTTTTTTATAAGTCTGTACTCATAAAAATAGGTGAAAAATTGCTTTAAAGTCTTTAATGAAACATACTTATTTTATGAAGATATAATAGACACTTTTCATTACATCACACACCATAATATTTATTTAAATATTTGCAAATACGTGTACCTTCTATCTTGTCTTTGTCTTAAAAAAAAAAAGTCTGGACAACACTATTTGAGACAGTTTGTCATCAGAGAGAAAATGAACACTCTTCTGAACCAACTTCTATTTAGCTCAGCGAGGAGATTTTGAAGAGTCAACGTAAGCTGGGAAAGCGATATAAACTTTATCACCAAAAGCAGGATGACCGGATATTAAATGAATGAATATTGACTTCCATGCCTTTGGCCTAGGATTTTCGAAGCCAGGTTATTTGCATCTCTTGCAGTTAACAATGTGTGCTCCATTTATTTCAATGAATGAATAAAAAAGCAGAGAGTGTGTTTACAGTGAGAGCTGCCAACCTATGCATCTGACCACAGGAATTCTAATAGACAGTGACATCATAATGATTCAGGGACATTCTCTTTACACGCCCTGAGATTCTGACCAGTTTCACACCACTCACATTATCAAGTCACCTAGAAAACGGGTTCTAATTTATTAAGTTTGAAAACCACATGGATTTTTATAGCAGAAGAAAGTTGTTACAGAGATCCAGACACCGCATTTTTCCTAAGTGTGGCTACTTGTTAAAGCTTAATGAGTTTTATTATCTGCTTCTGTTTTCATCGAGCTATTACCTAAATAGACTCAGCTCTGGGTAGTTGCCTGAATTATCTGTGCCATCTCCAGTGTTCGAGGTTTGCGTGTCTTCAACCAGGATTGCAGCATTGGTGTGAGGGAGCAATAATTATTCCTGTGACAAAGATATTGTATAGTTCGTATATTTTCACACCATTTTTCCACTCTAAAACAAGCTTGCTGCAAATGGGCTCACCATGTAGGCAGCGCTACCATCAAATTTTAGACAAGGTATTTAAAAGTTCATAAAACCGGATGGTGATGAGAACAGCACATTTTCGTGTAATTAGAAATTTACGAGGGTGTTATAATTTAATTTCTGCAGAGCAGCCTTCCACACGTGGGTTTCTCAAGCGTGTAATTGTGAAACACAGTTGGAGATGCCCAGTGGAAGGCCTGCGTGTAGGATTCCTGCACGGTGATGGCGGGCGCAATCCACCCTTCTAGGGAATGGGGGGAGATTGGGAAGCCCTATAGCACTAGGCACTTGGTGTTTCTCTGAATGGTGAAAGAAGAGAATTTAAGTGAATTCCTCAAAATAAGAACCTGAGTTGACTCTAAGATGTGGTTCTGCTCACTCAGAGCCCGTGGTGGCAGTACCGTTGTGCGGTGTGTGTGGCCTGGGGCGCTGGCCTGCCTGCCCCTCAGGAATGTGCTGCTGGGTGCAGGAGATGCCACAGTCACCAGGCAGCCACCGACAGTCACAGAGGTAATTTCTCAGGACATGCTGTATCGTGAATAGCTGTCATGTGGTGAATGATGTCCCCTTGGCAGGTCATGTTGAAGCCCTTCTCCCCAGCTCCTCAGAATGTAACCTTATTTGGAAATCAGGTCTTTGTAGATCTAACTAGTGAGTTCTGATGAGGTCATACTGGTAGACCCCTAAGCCAGTATGATGGGCGTTCTTACAAAAAGGGGGGATTTGGAGACGGACACTCAGGGAGAGTATCACGGGGATGGGGTGATACTTCCACGAACCAAGGGATGCCACAGATTGGCAGCAAACCACAGGTGACAGGAGAGAGCACAGAACAGCTTCTTCCTCACAGACCCAGAGGAAACCAGCACCCCCAACATCTCCGCCTCACACCCCGGCCTCCAGAACTACGAGACGATAAATTCTTCTCGTTCAAGCTGGTCAGTCTGTGGTACTTTGGTACAGCAGCCCTAGGAAACTGACACAGTAGCATTAGTGCACCTGAAGCAATTCACATTTAAACACAAGATAACACTTTAACATGAGTGCGACTTCCTAAATTAACAGGAGTGTACTTGAGTAGAATTAAATGCTGTGTGTTTGTCATCTAAAATCTACTCGATTATAAACATCCTGTCCTAAAGCAACAGAATGCACAGTTTTTCTCAAGTGCACAGGGAATATTTTCCAAGATAGATAGATCCCATGTTAGGCCGCAAAACAAGTCTTCATAAAGAGAGAGAAATCTTACAAAGCATCTTTCCCAACAACTATGCAATGAACCCAAGAAAAAAAAAACTGAAACATCCACAAATACATAAAGATTAAATAACATGCTACTGAATAACCAATGGGTCAAAGAAAGGAAATCAAAAGGAAATCAAAAATCAAAATCAAAAGGAAATTAAAAAAAATTTTTGAGACAAAGGAGATAGAAATGTAGTAAACCAAAATTTAAGGGTGCAGCAAAAGCAGGTCTAAGAGGGCAATTCATAGGATAAATGCCTGCTTCAAGAAACAAGAAACACACAATGTAAATATATATGCCTTACTGTTAAAATGTACAGCTGAAATGTCTCAGATTTCATTAACCAATGTCTCCATTAAAATAAATAAACAAACAAACAAATAAGAAAGAAACAAAAAAAGCCTTCACTAAGCAACTTAATTTTACACTTCAAGGAAATAGAAGAACAAAGCCCTAGTTGGTAGAAGAAAGGAAAGAACAAAAATTAGAATGAAAATAAATAAACTAGGGCCTAAAAAAAAAAAAACAAGAGAAAGATCAATGAAACTAAGAGCAGATTCTTTGAAAAGATAAACAAAATCGACGAACTTTGAGCAAGACTCACCGAGAAAGAGAAAGAGGACTCAAATGCATAAAGTCAGAAATGAAAGAGGAGATGTTACAGCTGATACCACAGAAACACCAAGGACCATAAAAGAGTGAGTACTATACCAACAAATTGGACAACTTTCTAGGCATGGATAAATTCCTAGAAACATGCCACCTACGGAAACTGAATCATAATGGCACAGAAAATCTAAACAGACTGATCACTAGCAAAGAGATGGAGTCAGTAATAAAAGAAAACCTCTTCAAAATACAAGTACAGTCCCGGGTGGCTTCACTGGTGAATTCTACCAAATGTTCAAAGAAGAATGAATACCACTCCTGCTCAAACGCTTCCAAAAATAGAAGAGGAGGGACTCTTTCAGACACACTCTGAGGCCAGCATGACCCCGATACCAAAGCCAAATGAGGGTGCCACAGAGAGAAGACTATTACAGGCCAGTAAACCCGATGCGCATAGATGCAAAGGCCTCAACAAAATATTAGCAAACCGAGTTCAACAACTAACCTCTCTCTTATTCTCCTAAAAAGAGACATGACATGAGGACCTCAGCAGGCCCTGGGCTGACAGGAGTCTGAGGAGGGAGAAGCAATGTTAGTTCCCGTCTCACCAACCCCCAGTTCACACCCAGTTCACACCTTCCCGATGCAGCAGTCTGGAGAGTGGCTGCCCCTCGCTTTTTCTGGAGGGGCAACACGTTTTTAAAAACGTTCTCTACTACATTGTCACAAAATGTGGCAAAGTATATAATACGAAAAGGAGGGGGTGAAATAAATCCTACTGTCCTCGTATTTGTAGAAAACAATTTCTTCATAATTTCTTGTAGGTGGGACGATTCCCATGTTGGATTTTTAAAAAGATCCAGGACGATATTTCTGTCAGAGGAAACTCGCCTTGGGCTCAGCATTTGGAGCAGGCTTGGCATTTCGCAAACTGCGGCCCATGGGTGCAATACGGCCGGTGGTCTATTGTTATATCATCTGTGAAATAAGATTTTTTTTTCACATTTTAATGGTTTTTAAAAAAAAAAAAACTAAAGGGGAAATATATTTTAGGACACATGAAAATGTTATGAATTTCAAAGGTCATAAGTAAAGTTTTACCGAAACCCAATTAAGTACTTGCAAGATTTTTGGCCCACAAAATTGACAATATTTGCTACCGGGCCCTTCTCACAGAAAGTGTGCGGACCCTATTTTCAAAGATCTGCTACATCGCAAAGATGACAATGGATTAAAGAACACGCGGACATCGTTTTCAGCGAAGGTCCTATATTAATTGTTGGTTCAACAAGACCAAAACTCAAAGCATCTGCTCGTATAGCTGACATCAACCACGCCCCTGGGAACACTTCTCCACATAGCATGCTTATTCCTTCTAAACAAAGTGACTTTTGTCTGAATTCCTCAGGGTTTTGAGGTGGGTGCAGCTGGTGGAGCTAGAGATGGACTCAGCTTTGGAGGAATGTGTGGCTTTGAATAGTAGCAGCACTTAGTAAAAAACAAACAAACAAACAAAAAACAAATTAATGAATATACCTTAAATATACTACCCTTATACAATGTATTATCCCAAGTAATGTAGATTATATACTTTTTTTCCCCTCTGGATCCAAATGTGTAGTTCTGGAAATACTTGTCAACTAGCAAACAATTGCAATGAGCATACAGTGTCTGAGCAGTATTTTGCAATATTTAAAAAAAATACAAATACTCTTCAATTTATATAAAGTATTCGTAAATGTTGATGGTGCACATTCTCTTAGATATATTTACCCTAAGTGACACGTTTGAAGTACGATTCGATTCCTTACCTTGACAACAACTGGAGAAAGTTTTATCAGGACTACAGGTGAATATTGATCCAACATAAAAATGGGCTTACTTTGATAGAAATGTACTAAAAGATGCCCAATATTTCATTGCAATGCATCACAGTGAAAATTGGAAACATCTTCAATAGTTTTACATTAGAGACTGAACGAGAAAAGTTTTGAGCATGCATGAATGAAACCTGAGAAGCCACAGGCAGCTGGTAGACCTCTGTGTGACAGCAGTAAGTGAAAAAGCACGTTATAAAAGTGTAGGAATGGTGAGTGCCTGCAGATGTGTCTTACGAGAGACGGCTACTTATTCTGAGTTATTTAGAATTTTTTTTTACCATGAATTTATATTTTTAAGTGTATTTCAGTTCTGGAAAGAAAGAGGTTTATGTGAGCTTAGATATATCAGTAAATAAATCTGAAATATTGGAGTAGAACGAAAAAGCCATCTTGTACTAAAAACGGCCCATTTTCTACCCTGAGCTGTTTCTAGCCTAATTTTGTGTCTGCATTTTACTTCGGAATCGCATGAAAGATTTGTGGAATATCATTAGCTATGGCTGAGGAATTAACTTTCATGCTAAACTCTTGTTTTTACCCACTTCTAACTTCCTGGGGGAAAAAAAATTGGTCTAAAATTTCTCTAGCTGTTTTCAAGCCAAAGATAAGTTTTATTTGAAAATCTTAGAGAGGAAAAAAATAAAATTCCTTAGGTCCTGTTATTTATTTATGCATAATTCAAAGGGTTTTTTAAAATTATTTTTTGGTAATGCATTGAAAGAGAAGGAACAGCATTCACATTTTGAATGGATAACCTGCACTAAATACCCATTAATTTGTCATGGCTGCAGGTCAGCAAAATGTCAGTACCTGAAGCATTACTGTCCCTGTGGCTTCTCTCTGTGCCTGTGTAACCGCTGTGTACGTCTCCTCACGCAAATGCGAGTCTCTGGTGTTTGTTTCCAATCATAGCAGCTGGGCAATAGGACGTTTCTACGATTTTTTACATTCTGTTCTCTCTCTCTCCTTCCCCCACCCTCTCTCTTTCCTCCAACCCTCTCTCTCCCCACCTCTCTCGCTCTCTCACTCTCCAGCCCTCACTTCCTCCCTCCCTCCACCCCCGTCCAATGTCCCCATTTGATTTTGTCTTGACTAGGCAATGCACACATGTGGCACAAAATTGCAATGACACGAAAGGGCAGATAGTGACAATTAAGTCTCTGCCACTTCTTCTTCAGCCTCACTTCCCAAGAGCCACGTGACCGGGACACGCTTCTGGCACGTCCTTGCGGGTGTGTCCCACACCCGTCACTCTGAAGAGACAGGAAGCTGTGGGCACGCAGCAGGCCTGCATGGACCTTGTCCTCATAGGGTCACACTTTGTCAACTCTGGACGCGCTGTCCCCTCTGCCCGAGCCTGGAGGTCATTCTGAGACCTCCACCCGCCCTCGTTCTGGCCACCTACTTTCCGGACTCACTGCACAGTCCGGGAGAGAGCCAGACGCGTGTCCCCAGCACGCAGAGGATGTGGATGACCAGCAGGAGTCCTCCAGGGAGGCGGCAGAGACCCGCAGAGACAGGATTGGACCATGGCCATACGGTAAACACGGACTCGCTATGTCCTGTCCACTGGGCCCCGGATGTCCACCCAGAGGAGTTAGGCTGTGCAGAGACTGAGGCAGGCGACGTCCCAGAAGCGAGCCCTGCCCCTCTCCTCCACCCACCCGAGCTGGGGTGGGCGGGAGGGAGAGTGAATGAGCACAGCAGACCCCTCCCTGCCTCAGGTCCCTGGAGCCACCAGCCTGGCCACCCGTGGTGGAGAGAGAAGATGTGGGCGGATCGGAAGATTGGATGGACTTGTTGAAGCTAGCAGATAGGTCACAGTGCTGTGGAAGGAGCTGCTACAAGACAGCGAAGAAAGGTGTGACACAGCACCATTTGCGACAACAACTGAGAAGAACAGACCACAGCGGCAGTGGCTCTTTACCAAGTCCGTGAATGTTTCATAACCGACGACTTACGCGTGAGGGAGAGTAGACAGGGGGACGGCCAATCAATTGCTCTTATCCCTTGCCATTCGTCATCTCCAGTTTAATCATTAAGTTGCTTTGATCAGACCGTGGCCCCAGGTGTATTTTGAAAATATATCATTTTAACTTTTGAAAACCTATTGCTCAGAAACACAGGTGTTCTCCATGCTTTTCCTCTGCTACGCGTGCCACGGAAACGGAAACCACACACACCTGCACACAGGTATGCACGAGAAGATACACAGGTGTCACTAGGAAACGCATCTCCACCGGTGTGGGTGGGCGGGACTAAGGCGGATGGCCCCGGCTGACAGGTCGCTAGCAGCCGTGCGGGGCTGGGTGGAGATGAGCAAGAAGGAGATGCTATGTACCCAGAAAAGAGCTGAATCAGGGGGTGTGGGCGGGAGAAGGAGGAGCCAGTGGGGAAAATATTCCGGAGGCGGCGGAAGCAGCGCTTAAGACTGAGCGGGTGCGGAGACAGAGGGGCAGGGAGCTCGGCGGGGACGTCTCAGGTTTTGACCTAAGGGGATGGAGAGACGATGATGGCTCGGTCCAAAGATGCGCGTTGGAAGGATTTTCAGGGCGCTAACATCTGAGCTCAGCATACCCCAGAGGGTCAGCTGTGCCCAGCAGCGCCCCCGGGAACAGGTCGGGGCCGGGCCCCTGGGGGCGGGGGGGCTGCGCTGAGTGACAGGAGGGGCTTTCAGGGGCCAGAGGCATGAGAGGGGTGTCCGAGCAGGAAGCTGCGAGCACCCGCTGGGCGCCGGACAGCTGATTTCTGTCCTTAGCCGCGTTATGCGACAACCGGACGTGACAGCCAGTGTTTCTGAGACACAGGTGACGGGACTCCAGGTGGCCAGGTGTCCCTCAGAAGTCTGTCTACAACAGCGTCCTCATGGTTCCCAGATGGGGTGAAGAGGGGGGTGAGTGGGTTAGCATATAAGCTGTAAGAAATAATTTTTGATAAAAAGGGTTTCATTTCTGAAGCGAAATGGGAGTTATGCCATTTTATATTGATCAATTAATACAATTAATTGTTATAGTTTATTAATTAATATAATTAATTTATTATTAATAATTAGTAATATTATTAAGAATATTTGGGTGACTTTTCGAATCCTGTGCCTTAAGCCGTTGAGCAGGTGCAGGGAAAAAAAAAAATCAAAACCTGTGAAAGGCAAACCGGGAAAACGACGGCGACAACAGAAAACCAGCTGTGAAGCCGGCGAGGGCCTGCTCGCTGGGCCTTCCCAGTTGTGCCTGAGACGGTGGCGTCCGCACACGCGGCCTGAGCCTGGGGGCTGTCTGTGGTCCCCTCCGTCATCGCCGTCACGGGACAAAGCAGAGGGAAAAAGCAGGCTTCTCCTTCGTCTGGGGGTGGCCCTTAGACGTGGCCAGGGTGCTTTCCGGGGAACCACGAGCTCACGCAGGGGTGCGGGTGCCCTGGGTCCCCTCCACCCCCACTCCCCGCTGACATGGGCCACAGGGAGGGTTGGCAGGTGGCCTGATGCCAGGCTGCCCGCCGCCCTCAGGCCTCCTGGGGACCTCGGCGCGCCAGGCTCCCCCCCACACGGCCTGGCGCCCTCTGCCTTCCTCACCTCGAGTCACCCTTCTCCCCACTTCTCTTAAGGTGCCCCTCTCAGCTGCAGCTGTTCTCAGATCGCGGTCCAGTCCTCCACCCGCCGCTTTCCGCTTCCGAAGGGAGAACGCTGTGCGCGAGCCTGCTGGGTGACAGCTCTTTCGAGGGCCAGCCAGCGCGCGGGCCACCCGGCCCTGGCCCACGCTCTGTCCCCAGGTGCCACCCCTCCCCGGGGGATGCTGATCTGGGAGACACTGATGCGGAAACAAGGGGCCACGACCTGTGCTTGGAGGTGTGGGGAGCCCCGTTCTGCAGAGCGTCTCACATGATCAGGCAGGGACCGGCCACCTTGCTTCCGTGTGTGCAATGTTCTTTAAACGGTCTGTGTAAAGCTGTCTGTTCAAAAATGAAAGTGCTCATTCCTTCATCGATTATCTTCGTATCATCCATCTGGTTATTATTACCCGTGTCATAGGCAAATATAATATCGTGTGTAAATCACGCATATATAAAATTCATTTTGTAATTTGCTTTCTTGATTACTATGAGATAAGGTATTATTTCAGAGATGTTTTAGCATTGCAACTTTTTTGTTGTTGGTGAGCTTGTGGATCTTGTGTACAGTTTTCTGTGGGGTCTTTTGCCTGATTTTATTGAGTAGAAGACTCCATCATATATGATCAATATGAGTCCTTTGCTGGGGTAAATGCTGCGTGTGTCCAGTAGATCAAACCCATTTAATATTTTTCTTGGCCCATTTAATATTTTTCAGCTGGAATTCTGATTTTATTCCTGCTAGACTTTTATTAACCTATTCCTCATAAACCTTTTACCATGCATTTAGTTTTTATTTTTAAATAGTATGGGTGTTCAGAGTATAGCATTTGGAGGGAACTATTGGGTCAATAATTGTGCCTAGCTCACAATGTCATTTTCAGGATTACATGAGATTCACGGAAAAAGGTTGGTCTAGTGCTTCTACCATACTCGGCATATAGTGTGTCATTGTTTTATTTGTGGCATGTGTCTTGCAAATGGCTTTTAACTGAATTTTTATCTTGTCCCAAATTGGGAATAAATATATTTTATTCAAATTTATTGTGAAAACTAATAGATAGCCTTTTATCGTCTTCTATATGACTCACTTAAATGTTTATTTTAAAAAATTAAACATTTTGTTTATCTAACATCTGTAACAAAACCCCGTGTAAGGTCTCTCTTGCATAGGTTAAATCAGCTACAAATTCATGGCCATCAATTTCTTCTCGCTTCACGCATGTTTAAAAACCATCTGGAATTTTAACTCTGTTATTCATTTTTTTTTTTATATTCTGCTTTGGCATTCTTAGAAATTGTTTTCTTATCAGCTGAGAGATTAAGTTTGTTTTCTGCAGAGTTCGGAGCTCGTTGGACCAACAGCCTGACAGTGTCTGATGCTGCTTCTGTATACACTTGTCACAACACAGTCTGCTCCAGAGGGCTGTGACTTTGATCATAGAGAGGTGAGGGTGTCGCCTTTTATGGAAGCTGAGATTCAGAAGACATTTGTAGAAAATTCAGTGTCTTTTCAAAAATGCAGCACAGTTCGTAACGACCATTTCTCCCTGCTTTCCAATGTACGTAGAAACCTAAACATTAAGAAATTAGTTACAAGAGAGAAAAGCAAACCAGATGACCCAGACAGAAAATACACGGTAAACTTGGGTGTGTTCTGACTTTTTCTGGTCAGTTTTGAAATCGCTTCTCCATTTGAATTCTGGAGCAGGGTTTCTGCAAAGTGGGGGTCACGGCATTGCAGGGAGCATAAGATGATGGTTAATACAGCAGTGATCTCAGCAGGGATGGCCACCCACTCCCTGTGGGACTTTGATGCAAAACGTATTGTTTTTCTCCTTTTTACGGCCTGTGACATGAGGAAGTTGGCTTAGGTCAGCGTGGGCCCACAGAAATCTAATGCGAGTCACATTTTACATGTTCTAGTTGTCACATCAGAATAAGTAAAAACAACTAGGTTCAATTAAACTTAATGTTACATTTTTTTCGGCTCAGGGTATCCAATACGTTATCATTGCGGCATGCAATCAAGAAAGAATCAACTATTAACCAGATATTTTATTTTGTTTATACAAAGTCTTCAAAACCTGGCGGGTCTCATGTACACCTGTGCCTTTTAACTACTATGCAAACTCCCACGACTAATAAACTGTATCAAGCCTGGCTCTTTCCACGGGACTCCGGATGATGAATCTCATTATCCTCAGAGCATCTGTACTTACACGTCTAACAAACACCTCGAACTTAACATGTTCCAAACGGAGCCCCTGATTTTCCCCACACAAACAATGGTTTCTCTAGTATCCTGCTCTGTATCAATAAGAGGCAGCTCCATCCTTCCCAACCAAAATCTTGGAATAATCCTTGAGTCTTCTCTTCCATACTCATGTGCAATCCATGAGTCAATCGTGCTGGCTTTAACTTATGAACGCATCCAAGGTCCCCTCCCCCCACCGCCTGCTCCAACCCCACTCTCTCTCCTCTGGCTAGTGACAGTGACCTCCAAACTGGTCTTCTACTGCGTCTGCCCCTTGCGTGCTGTTCTCAACCAGGAGCAAGTCAGACCACGACACCCTCCTCCCAACACTCTCTAAGTCTCCACAGCCGGGACATGAATACATAGCTATTTCTCTACGACTTGATGCTTCATTTTCTTCGGTGGTCGCTCTTTGAGTGAGTTTCCTCCACATCATATAAAATAGCAACTCCTGCTTTCCTCATACTCCCTGTCAGCCTTATACTGCTTTATTTCTTTCTGTCACACTTATCATGAATACTACTAATAATATCCATATTAGTGATATTATTTATTATTATTATTATACACTATAATAATCTTTTTACTTATTACTCTCTCCCAAATAGAATTTGTTTTTCTCTACTAAAATTTGGTCCCCGAGATGAATTTGAGTCTGTGTTGTTTGCTGATGAATCCCCAGCATAGCATACAGCATGCAGAAAGCACTTGGTAAATACTTGTTTAATGAATTAATCTGTCATTAATACTACGTTGGCATTCAGTGGATGCTTAAACTCTCTGTGAATAGATATTCACCATCTCCTTAGATAATCTGTTCTGTCCTGTGAGAATTCTGTGTAAAATCTTTGCGTAAAATCCATCGTGTTACTTCTGACCCATTGTTCACAGGTTCATCTAATTCATTTACATGGGATAATCGTAGTCTCTCTTCGTTCTGATATTTGGTGATGACGCTGGATGCTGTCTTCATTCAGGGTTCATAAAAAATCAGAAGAGAAGATGCACGAAAAGAAGCACCTTGAGCAACATAATGCACGGATACAGTGTCGATTCTCTTGGCATCTCGTCTTCTTGATCGATAGCCATTGTCTATGGTTGATTGGGAAGCCACATTCATGGTCTCAGAATTCTTTCTGAGTTAGTTCATAGTCAATTCTCTTGGCTCTCTGCTGGTGTCTGCCGGATACAGTCTAAAGCAATTTTTCTAGCCAATTAAAATGCAATCGAGGTGAATCCGAAGCCGGCATCTGAAAATAAAGCATCCATAAAATATGCCAGGAGCAATGCAAGAAAAAAAACAAAACAGTAACAAATAATGAGAGAGGATTTTCAAGGTGCAGGTCTCCATAAAAATTTACAAAGCCGTGTAAAATCTTAAGAGGTGGCATGGGATTGTAATTAAAAAAAAACGGATTCTAGAGCTAGTTCCAGGATTCCAATTCTGGCCGTGAGCCACAAAGATCCTGCTGGATTTCAGGACTGGTGTGGACCAGTGAGTGACGCTTGTGTCTCCCATTT
Source organism: Macroglossus sobrinus (assembly GCA_004027375.1). Classification (NCBI taxonomy): domain Eukaryota; kingdom Metazoa; phylum Chordata; class Mammalia; order Chiroptera; family Pteropodidae; genus Macroglossus; species Macroglossus sobrinus. The sequence continues at coordinate 4,879 of PVKZ01003876.1, read as the reverse complement.
CACCCGTTTTTGGAAGGCAGGGTTTCTGGCAGCTGTCCCTTACTTGTCCTACCTTCGTATGCTGGGCGCATGGTGAGGGAGAAGGGATAAGCTAGCTGACGCTTCTCTCTAGTTCACAGGTCTGCGGGCCAAGAGGTGCTGTGCTCTCAGAACCATTCCTAAGAATCCAGCATCATGTGATCTGAAGAATCCAGTATCATGTGATCTGAGGAATCCAGCGTCATGTGATCTGGACCCCTGAACTAGATTCAGTGGACAAGATCCTGGATTTGGAACTGATGCTACAGGGGCCGAGCCCTGGGGGCTGTGGAAATGCTGCTTGTGGTCAGCTTGAGCCAACTCCAGGCAGCCACTTCAGGCCTCATGCTCAGTCAGTCCCCTTGTCATCACAGCTTTCTCCCTGGGTGGCCTCTGCTTCCCCCCTGGGTCCTCGGCTGCTCTAAGCTGGGAAATTTTCCGGCTCCTTCTGCTGTGGGCGGGGCCAGCTCTCTGCACAGAGGGAGCTCCTGGCGACTGTCATTCGATTGCGAGTGACCTGACCCCACAGGGACAGTCAGCGCCCTCGGCTGTCACGGGGTTACCAGGGGAGGACCCCCACGTCAAGGGCGATGAGACCTGCTCCTGCCAGGACAGAACCGAGAACCGCACACTGGCAGTGAGCAGTGCGGCGCCCTGGGGAGGGGTCCGGGGCCAGCAGTACTGCTCCGCAGCCTGTCCTGTGTCCCCTCTTCCTCTCCGGTCACACGACGCCAGTCACTTTAGGTTAATCATCGCTGTCCACATGAAGGGACTCGGGGAGCCTGTTCGCTCTTCCAGAGTCCGCCCCGCACACCCCGAGGGCAGCGAGGGGCGCCATGTGGCAGACGAACAGAGCAGCTTCTGCACGAACTAATTCCATTGTCCCCCGAAGGCGTCCCCGTCCCTGGGCACCGCGACCTTCGGCAGGTCCGCACCAGGGGGGCCGTGGGCTTTGGAAGAACACGCCTGTCCCCTCAGGGGACCCCCCACATGGGCTCAGGGGGGGCTGCAGCGGAGCAGGGGCGCCCGGCCCGAACCGCCACCCTTTCTTCTGCCAGATCTCCCTGGGACACCCCGTGGTGCCACCTCAAGGCCTCCAAACGCTTCTCTGGATCCAGGACTTCCTCTTAACGGGGGACACGCAGTGGCCTGGGGAGATGGTGCAGAAGGAGGGAGACAGACAGACAGACTGCTGGGTTGTGGTCTGCCCTTAGCACCCTGCCTCCCGCAGGGAGCCGGGGTCCCAGCTTCATCTTGAAATGTGACTTCAGTGACATCCCACTTTGGAAATGTGTTCACTTTTTGAGAAAACCTTTTAAAGCCTTAAACACTTGGGATGTAAGCTGTATTAGAAAGTTCGTTTGCCACTAATTTTACAGACCCAAACTAAGAGCTGTCAGGAGTCACGCCTCAGCCAGCAGCAGTTCTCGTGGCCATGAACTTGAGCAGCCACAGTCCCAGACAAGCAAGAATGGAGGCTACTTGACCCTTTGCCCTTCCGACCGCCGTGGCCGCCGTCGTCATTCTTGGGGGCAGGACCCGTGTGAGACTGAGCCGGCGAGAGACGTCAGGGCTTCTCGTCACTGCTGAGCTCGGATCTCACTGTGACATCACATGATGATAACCGCCTCTCCTGGTCTGTTCCTGTATCAGTCCCAGTATGAGTGTGGCAAGACACGGGAACGATTGGAAAAACTGAATGTTGCCCATCTTTGTTTTTGTTTGTTTGTTTGTAGCTTTTCAGTTTTACGATCATCCAGTGTTAGGATGAAACCCAGAGCCAAAGAGAGAACTCCCGGTCACGCAGAGAAAGGCGTTCTGCTGTCCCTCCTGACACTTTAGGAAGACAAGGCGTTCTTATTTCCGAGAGTGGCAGCTGCAGCTGGATATCCTTCCCCGCCCAAGCTCTTCTTACTTAAAACAGAGTCGCAGAAGGATTTCGAGACGTTTTTAATTCATGAATTGGGGAGGGGGAGCGGGAGGGAGAGAGAGCAGTTCCACACGTGAATGACAGACACCCCTGGAAAGTCACCTGGGGCGCCCACAGAGGGCCTGGTTCCCCTCCGGCCTCAGAAAGGCACCCGGCATGCTCACCGTTAGGCAGATCTTCCCTCCTGGAGGGGCAGAGAAGGAAAGGAGACGAGAATAAAATCGCACCTTCGTCGCTAGATGGCTTTCCAGAACGAGACGAAGTGTACTCAGGGATGAGGTTTCTGTATTGCTTTGTGATGACCGTGTGTTTTGTGCCCGGTGAGAAGGGCGCCTCCTTCAAAGGAGCTGAGAATAAGGCTCTTGGTTTAAGCTGGTTCTGATTAATTATTAATTGAAGATAAACCAGGTTCTTGGTTCTTAATACATGTCAAGATCAATCAATAAACGCTATCTACAGAGACAATAAGAAGTCAGACTCGCAAAATGACCCTCTGGACGCGTAGAATACAGATGAAACCAACGGCTTTTAGAAAAGCATTAGGCAAGGTCACAGCAGTTTGTTTCTGGAATGTACGATGATGTTTATTTAGCACGAGGGCTAGAAAATAAAAGTTAATTTCAAATATATCGACTTGAGCATCAAGCAAGGAGATATGTAAGAAGGACAGCCACCTAATTACCCATCCTGGAAGAATGAGTTAGACCTCAATTAAACACACACACTTTGATTTACATATAAATAGAAACAAGCACTTCTTATATTGCCCTAAGTGTACCTGTTTCATATTCATTGGCTTCCTACTGTTTGGGACAATTCTATATTCTGAAATAAGCAACTGCGTTTGAAGTTGGGACAAGACGGGCAAGCATGTCACATCTTTGCCTACACTGAGAAAACCCACAGACACTGGTGAAAATTAGTTACGCCAAAAAATGCCACTTTCTGCTGCAGTTTTTAGCCAAGGAGTTCAGATCGCTTAGTGGAAGGTGAACCAGGGTGGACCCCACGACACAGGCCTTCTGACTGCCCTACAAAAAATACGGGATAAAATAATCGTAGGTACACAAAAAAATAATCATCATCATAGGTAGTAACTTCAAATAATACAGAAGCTTTGACCATCGTTTCCAGTAAAACTGGCTTCTATTGGGAAAGAAATACTAGGATTTTTAGATTGTCAGGAGTTAAATAATGCTGAATTATTTTTTTAAATATATTTAAGAGGATTCAGGTCCCATTTTGAGTCTATTTATTTAGACGTGCTCTGTTCTTTAACGCGTGAGTAGGCATGTTTTTTAGGCGTATGTATTATATACAGCAGTAAATGAACTTGCACATGTATTTATAGGACACCTACATCTGCATATATGTAAATCTCTGAAAGAATGGTCACTACATTTTTCTGGGAACTGAACGTTGAAATTTCTGGTGATTTTTTTTCTCTTTTATTCTGCTTTCTAATGTTTGTGTCTTTGAACAATGAGTATGTGTTATCTAGTTTCTAAGAAAAATGGTAGAATTTTTATTGGGGAAAAATTTTAATTGTTCAATATGTGAAAGAGATCAGGCTGTTTCCTCCTACATGTTTTCTCCTATAATAAAATGAATGTATTAGCACTTAAAAAAAAAGTGGTTGTCTTAATCTCCCACCCCAGATGCCACCTCCATTTTAAATTAATAGGAGAAAGCTAAAACGATTATAGATTACATTTTATTTATCCTTATAGTGAGCCATTTAATTTTTCTAAGGGCACAAATCACTTGCTTTCATATTTGGCTAGAATGAACTATTTATCATGCGCTATGGATGCATGTCTTGCAAACCGAGATGGTTTTGGAGACACAGAGCTGATACGGTCCCACACCAGCGGAGGGCCAGATGCTAATTCCTGGTGCTTCAGAATTTTTATTCCAAATCAATGGCTAAGGAATGAGAAAGCACCCAACATCCCTGCATAGCGGGGGCCTGGGCCTTTCTCAGACACACACACACACACACGCACACACATACGCACACGCACATGCACACACACACACACACACGCACACGCACACACACATGCACACACACATGCACACACACACACACACACGCAAGCACACACACGTGGGTTGAATTATCTTTTCCCTCTGCGCTGTGAGCACTCTCCATGGCAGTGCTAGTTTCTAACAAAGCCGTAAAATTCAGGTCACGACGTTTTCAGAAACGGTTATGTTGCTTTTATCTTTTCTCTCATCTCTTAGCAAATAATTGTGTTTTCACAACCGTTATTTTTGTTCCGCATAAAATGCTGAGGTTGACTCCCTTGCTGCAGGAAATTTCTAACGTGAGATAAGTTCGGTGTGAGATCAATGGAATTCCGTTTCTTCTCATGCATTGCTTAGGGAAGGCAGACACTTCTGCAGGAAGAAAATTACAGGTCTCAAGTTTACAAAAAAAAAAGAAATCATGAAAAGAAAATGACAAAGAGGAAATTTTAAATATGAGAAAACCTTCCCCGAGTAAACACTGTGCATTGATGTCTTGATTTGATATCATTTTCAGCATCGTTTGTAAAAATGTTCTGCAGATTGCCTTTAATAGTTTGAAAAGAATTCCTTGGATTCGGGCGAAGCGGACAGGAACATCCATCCACTGGTGGATCCTGGGGCATGTGGCTTTGGTGCTGGGTGTCTGCCAGGATGTGGGCCCTCCTCTGTGGTCCCCCCAAGACACGGGCTCTAGGGGGAGACACCCCTGGCCTTGCCTCTGGACCCAGCACTTAGCAGCCACGGTGGGTGGGCGCGCTGCCTAATTCTCTTGACATCTCATTATAAATAAACTAGGAACACATCTAAATATGTAGATTAAGACATAGTAGATCGATTAGGTATACACTTGACCTGCTAAGAACGTAAGCTAATATAAAGATTGTCACTGAGTCACAT